>KZ112498.1:0-194719 GCA_002120305.1 Hypoxylon sp. CO27-5 | reverse complement strand
TATAACTTTTATAATTTTATCTTTTTTTTTATATTTAATAAATTTTTTATATAATAGGTATATTATGGGGTGGTGAGAATTTCAGATAGGTGGGAAATACTGATTAGCACCACCTTTATGGTGGTGAGCCAAAGCGAACCTGAATAAAGTGGGGCGTGGCACGGGTAAGCTCTTCATTGTTAACTTAGGTGCTCAATGCGAAGCTAACGGGTTGGGGGTCGCCGAAAATTCGGATTCGCATTCTGGGAGAGCGACTGGTACCTCGCGTTCCGGGACGGGTGATTAAATTGAAGCAGCTTTGCCGGCAACATCTTCTACTGCATGCGCCGCGAATGGGAGACTACCTAGTACCTAAAGCATCAACAATTTGTAGAGCAGTTGACGGGTTAGGAAATAGCCATGACGCCGAAACTCTCAGAGCCTACTTCCAAGGTCTTGAAGGTAGGTACCAAATGAGCGGCAATGAGGCTTGGAGTAAAATAACCCCTCGTTATCAGATCAGGAAAGTGATCAGCTATGAGTGGGCACTAAGGAACTTTATGTTTAGGATCCGACTGGTTATTACCTATATGTACGCATTAGATTATTAGATTAGAAGAGAAGTATCCTCGCAAAATTGAAACATACCTAAAGATTTACTTATATTACTACGTAGCCGGCATATCAAGGTTGCACTGTATAGCCCTGACCAAATTAAAATCAATTGCGGTGATGCTGCGTCGTCGGAATCCACACAAGTGCAACAGGCCGAAGGCAAGTGCTGAGCCAAAGCTGACGCATTGTCCAGTTGTCACATACAGATGTGACCAAAGTATCAGGTGGGTCGGATGACGACGGATCATAATGAGAAACCGCATCAATAGTATCAATGTTACCGGGCACAGAGCTAAATTGATTACTACCTAGCAACCTCAATTCTTAACAACTTACCAAGCTGTAAGGAGTAGGCGAAAATCCCTATTGGCATAGGAAGAATGGGTTCAAAATTCAACTTATGATAGAGCTGTGGCTTTCAAATAACGACGATTCGGTGTAATTTCCTCGTCTTTTGCATCTACCGTACCCCAACAACTCTATGATGCTACAACCAGCATTATCAACATAAATCCTATGCTTAAATAGTTCTAAATGGGTAACAAATATTTCGCAGCACTAGCCATCATCATTACACATCCAATAAGGCGATCCCTGAGTGATCATTGATAATAGCCACCTGGCTGCCAAATCTATGTGTTTCTGTCCTTTTGCTCCCTTCAGAACTTATATGTCCTCCAACTGGTGACAGTCTTTTCACATCATAGGCTTTCTGATTGCCGATGGGCTCTTTTTGGGGCCTCTGATCAAGAATGTCATTTGCATGCCTTAGAAGCGGGCGCAATGCTACCAGTGAAGTTGCTAGGATCGCTAGAAATATCTCAACATGACACCACAGCATCGCTAAAAGAGTGTTTTCGATCTCGCGAAACTTCTCTAGCGTTTTGTGACGATCGCTGACTTTCAAGATGTACTTGAGTCTGACGACCGTAGCAATACTGCTTCTGTGAAAGAAGTAAGAGCACCGCCTAGAGATAGGGAACGAAAGAAAACCGGCGATTGGAAGCACTTACACAAAGCCTATGCCAAGTATGATCATGACCGAGATTTTAATACGATTGCTCATCTGGACATTGTACAGCATTGCGTTTGGGAGACATGAATAGAGCCAGTTGGACGCTATGTCCGTCACTGAGAAAGCGATGAGAGTTTTCCTGATAATCGCGTACTCGAAACATGACCCTTTACCGACGCCCCAGTTGAGCGACATCGGGCGGCACTGGAAGATTAGCAAGAAGAAAAGCACGACTATGACAATTAAGACCACAATCATCGAGACAATCAGGATATGTCGGATTGGTCTTTGAACGTTGATTCGAAAGAGGACAAGGGCTAAGCCGGTTTTGACCAGCGCAGACGTAATCACGTAAACAAGTTGAGATGCGAAGACAAACTGAACGAAGTTAGGCATTTTCTTCCGAATTAACTGGCCACAGATCACGGATGGGCATCATACTTGTATAGCCTTCGCCGAATCATGCCATGGTTCAACTGGCGCAACGCCATACCCATAATGCAAGGCCACGAAGCTGAATGCGCAAAAGAGAATATATCCGACCTTAAGTATAGTATCAGAGAAGGAAGCTTCAATAGATCACATATAGGAATACATACGAACGAGAAGGAGAGGACCGCATCGTCGTAACCAAAAGATCGAAGAACTTTAATTCGAACCCAGGAGCGGAGTCCGAGGGCTATACTATCGATTGTCAGGGCCGCGATCAATAGCGCGAATAGATCTCCAGCGACTGACATTGCGAATTGTTATAAGTTATCGTCTCGAGACAGGTATTGGAATATTAGACGGCGTCAGATTCTCTCGGCAGGGACATGGGTAAAGATGGATTATCTATTCCTCTACATTTTTTCAAGAATCTCCAGCCCTTGGTTCTTACCGCGCTTAATAACATATATAGGTACCTAGGTAGATCATACATGGTGTATACACTGTGATGGTCGGCGATCAGTCAGCCGAAGTGCTTACATGAGGGGTGGCATTTTAGGCGCCAAGTAATGTAGAGGCTGAGGTTTGACGTGACCTTTATCGAAAGACCGGTAAGGAGAAAGCATTTCGGTGTAAACTCCAAGAGCAGACACTGGGAGCAAAACAATATAGAAAATCACTCCCTATTGGACTACATCTCGAACAAATGAAACATAGAGTTTTGAAAGTTGGAGGGTAATACATTACATGTGTGTTATACAAAGAATTCTCCCGTATTAATAATTCTACCAGCTGAATTCATCCATCCTACTACTGGTCAACTCCAACTCCGGTCTGGTCCGCCTAATGCAAGCCGTCCCTTTAGCCCGGTCAAACCCCATCCTATCTTAATGAGGTAGGTCGTGACCTAACAAAGTGGAAAGAGAGGCTCGGCTCCGCGGGTGACAAATAACCTCTGATACACGTAGAGGTGCGAAGCCCGGAGTCCTAGTTTTCCAAATACTATGGTCGTGTTTGAAGGATAATTCATACACTGCAGTACGTTAAAGCAACGGGGAGATTTCATAATTCGCTCGCTCCCTACTAGGTTTACCTAGTAGGTATTCCGGCTTACATAATAATCACGATGAACAGTGGAGACTTGTTGTCTGTCTGTGAAGCCGTCGTCGGCGGCTTGCTACGGCTCGTTGCATAATGTTCAACGTAAATGAAGCGGGGATGTGAGAAGATGAATGAGGTCGAGCTCCTCCTCGTATATCAGAGATTTTTTGTCGCCGTTAAGTCCATTCGATTGTGACGGATGAATTAAGCGTTGTTGTTTCCGATCTCCATGTGCTATCCATCTAGTACGGCGATCTAAGTGGAGCTTATAACGGTGGTCATAGAAATCAAGCAAGGAAACGATACATTCAATTTCAAGGACTTCTATCATGACCGCCACGTACCTATATGGCAAAAATGTGTACGGAAGATCGCCTTCAAAAGTTCTGTCCGTCGGAAAATGACTGTCAGCTGATAGCCAGCTGTTTGACAGCTCCCACCTCTATGAAATAGGTATCATACGAAGGAGATCACGGAGATTGGATTGATTTGCGAGATAGTTAGGATGATAGTAAATAGCTTCAACTATATATAATATTATTCTATTTTTTTATTCTTGTAGTTATAATAGGACGAGATGCGTAAATACTGTTTGCAGGGTGATCACGTCTTGCCAGCTGATAGACAGCTGATTGCTAGGTGATAGCCCTTTTCCTATGGATATAATTTTTGAAGGCGACTTTCGCACGTATGTCCATCCTGTAATCGATAGCGGTCCATTTGCCCAATCAAATCGCTTAATTACTCCACTGTAACTACGAGGGCAAATACCTAGGTACATAGTTCAAAGAGGTCCCCGCATTCAAAGGTTCAAAGTTAATCGCTATAAATTGTGGGGGGTCGTCCAGTACGCTATAAACCTAAAACGCTCTGAACGCTATCCATACGCGCTATAAATGCGGTAGGATTCAGCGCCATACGCCCCACAGTTTAGCGGGTGCTAGGATTTCATCCATCGTAGGGACGGAAAGTGGCAAATGACCCGAGAATAAGAAGGGAAGCAATATGGAATCTCAATATAACCACGACCGCGCTACATCTCCCACAGTCTTTCCCTAAGTTCGCTCTCCACTAAAGTAGGAATGTTGCCTGCTTGCAACCTCCAGGCTTTTTTCATCCCGATAACTACCACATATCGGTACGTGGCCTGTAGCGCAAGTACACAGGCTGTCTCGGCTTGGTCGCAAAGTGCCCATTACGGTCAGGGCGTGGCGGAGGCGTCGTCGTTGGCGTGCCGTGTATATCAGCGGCGAGTTCGAAGTCGAATAGCGTGAAGAAGTAGGCCATGATAATGGTAAGTTCCAGCTTGGCAAAGCGCATACCCACTGCTTCCGTATCAATTATCTCCGCAGCAGTCCACCATGAAATGAGTAGAAACTTGAGAGAATACTTACAGCAAGGATGCCTTCCAACGCCCCATCCTAGAAACGCATAGGGGACTTTCTTATCCTCGGAACGGGGCGGCTCGAATCGGGCTGGATCAAATTTCAAGGGGTTTGTGTAGATATCTGGATTGAAATGTACGAGATCCACCAAGTAGGCTACGTAAGAGCCATCGGGTATAATCTCGCCCTGCTTATTTATGGGAACACTAGCACCAGTTGTGTTCTTTCGTATGGGACAGCCCAAGATAGTCAGCCGAATACATTCACGGAGACAGAGGTCAATAATGGGGAAGTCAGTTTGCCAAGAGTCTAGAGTCAGAGAGCCCAAGATGTCGGTAGGTTTCTGGTCGGGCGATGTGCGGTGTCGAGAAATGACTTCTTCCACTTCAGCTATCGATCGTGATTTCCATTCAGGGTCCAAGGCTAAGAATATCGGTAGCCAGGCTGCGTTGATACCGGTGTTGACCTGGCCACCAAAGAGAGCATTGATGACAAACTGTCAAAGACTAAAGTTAGCGAAGAAGATGGATTGGCCTTTAGTCAGTCTAGCCGTCTTAATAAGCAATAGTGAAATTTATGAGAAGAGTGAATTAGTCTTCCGACGGTGGATAGGGATGATTATGAACGGCTCTAAGCTAGTTACTTACTCCCGTAATATCCTTGATACTAGCCCCTGAGTCTATTAGGAATTGGAAGGAGTCTTGATGTCGTGCGCCAGTACGTGCACGCTCTTTGACTATCCGAGAAAAGACACGGTATAGTCGGTATCCATCCCAGATACGCAGGTAATGACCCGGGGCTGGCAGCCAAGGAATGTACACTTTGGCTATAGAGGCACGGTGCTCTAAGGTTTGGAAGACATCGAGCGTATAGTCCCCTAGGGCATGGTCCTTGGCTACTTCATCGGCGCCGACAGTACGTATCGTCATTTGGTAGACAAGGCGATAAAGCTCTATTAGTACCAGTATAATGTTAGTAATATCACTCGTTATTCTTTTTGGGTCCTCATTTAAAAGATTCCCGCAACACAAGAATTTTAATGGTTTCCCTTGCACAAGCACGTGGTGTAGTTGGGGATTTACATACCATCGAAAGGATTCATAACACGCCATTGATCATCGCTTGACTTCTCTCTTCCTTCCCATCCCCTGTTTTTACGGCGCGCCAGATCCTTCCCGAGGAGGCCGACACACATTTCTCGTGCGTCGCTTGTCAGAAGATGTAGATTGCGCACGAAGTTGTCTCGCGACAGCATCGTGGCCATGGAGTTGACAAAAAACTTGCCAAAACGATCCACGTCATCTTGCGTGAGAGGTAAGCCCGTCAGCAACTCCGCAGTCCTAGTTAAGGTATATGGTCAGCTGGATAGTCAAGTATAGTCTATATTCTATTGGTTTTACACAAGACGTGGTGAGATCTTTACTATACCCTTGCATAAGGCTCATCTTCCTGTTGTCGAAGAAGTTGGTTCTCGCCTCCGCGGATGTGCCTAGGCCGATGACATGTCTCTTCCCTAGGAAGAAGCTAAAATTTCCGGTTTTGGAGCCCTCCCGCGAGCGGACTGCCACGGCCTCAAGCCACATGTCCGTCCGTGCCGTGAAGAAGCGCAGAGCGCCGATGAGAGGCAAGTCATCCTGCTTCCAGAGAGGTGGCGCGTCTGTCTGGAGTGGGGACCGCTGGAACAACGCCAAGACGGCTTGGTAAACCAGCCAGGCGGCGCCGAGGGTTAACATAATGACTCCAATGCTGCTGACACTGGTAGGCAGCAAGACTGGAGCGGAGGGCGAGTATAGACCTCTAAGAAAAATCGAGCCTAGGATTGAAGTACTGGACGCGTTCAAGCTGTCTTGATGATTGGCCATAGTGTCACTGTCGTAGCTCTAGTGCGATGATTCTTTAACAGGTTAGAAAAATATAGTGCAAAGCTTCTCATCAATACAACTGATAGATCGGCCTTCTTAGATGAATAGCCTGCTGTAATCCGAGCTGTTGAATGGGGGCCTGTGGTATATGTGATGGCGCATAGAACTAGCAGATGGCCGATTCTAGTGACCAACACGTCCGTTCCGCTCTCCTTGTACGCTTAATTATAGGTAGGTGGTAAGAAGGTGGTATGCGCGGACCCTAGGGATGCAACACCAGACCGTGAAATGCCTAGTCAATACTTGCAGCCAACAGATCTGCTTGGCCCATAGGTATGTATATAGGGGGAAGGCAGATACTGAAGGGGGGCAATATATATACCTACCTTGAAGTACACAGTATGTAACTGGAGCTAAGGTGTCATAAGTTACCAATAGCCCGCCGTAGGATCATGGCTACATTGCATGATAAAGCAGAGTGTGATGAGTGCGTTGTTGGTGTGGTTGCGAATGGAGCAGCGCGCGTAAGTTATCTAGTCGTATCACATAACCCACAAGGACTCAGGAGATGTATCCATTTGTAAAAACCTCTTAGGACCTTTATGATAGACCATCCATATTCCAAGAAGCCTGCCGCCCCAAAGCCCATACCAACCCTACTATCCATAACGTGATTCATTTCAAGGTCGTCACTGAAAGTGAAATCCATTCTGACAAAAGTACTAATATCCGCTCTACCAAAGCCATCAAACTAGTAAAAGCATTTTTTTAATGTCTCAGTTAATTTATTCCATGATCGCGTAAGAGATCCGGGCCTACCCCATTTTTTAGATTTATCACGAACGTGTTTCCCCCTAAAACAGTTCCCCCGAATTGCTAAGCTCATAATAGACTTCTACGCTAACAGTAGTGAGGAAAGAGTTTGAATTAATAAACCTCAGGCTCACTTGTCTAACGGCTAGGAGGTAAATTACTCCTGGAAGTCGCCTGACGAAGCTCGATATATGGGTTCGGTCCCTCTCCATTTGAAAATTGCTTTCCATGTAGAGCCGCGACCGAATCATCAGGAACACCCTTCCAGCTACGGGAGGTTTTATCAGAAGAAAGTAAACCTCTACGGGTGATTGTGATGGTGATAGTCGGCGTGTTATCTTTCATATGGTTGTAGAAATGTGGAAAGCACGATACACATGCAACTATGATGGCGATGTTGATTTCGACGACTCTGCACATGATCCCTCTTAATAAAATTATTCGGAAACGAGGCAGGAATGGCTTACGTGTACATAGCATTTGTAGCTTGGTACCAGAAGACGTCGGCGCTGCGATAATTTGTCGCAAACTCGATCATCCGTGCTAGGCTCGCCGCACATGCACTAAAGTCTCTGTTAGTCACCCCTGATTCTAAGAGATGTGGTATAATGGGAAATTCTTACCCAAGACCAGCTGCGAAGACCGGAATAAGGCTAAGTTTCTGTCTGAATTGCAGGTTCAGCCTCGCAAGAAGAGGGAAGGGTAACAGCAAGATCCAAAAATCCGTGACAACGTTAAACGTTGCGTTGAGTAGCACGATAGGCCCGCTGTAAGCCTTACAGAATGGATTTGCTTGTTGCGAAATGCCTGTGCATTTGACAAGGGAGCCAATAGCAACGCCTACCATCGCTGAGTAGAAGGCAGCGAGGATGGCAACGCTAGCAAACACGATGATTCTAAAAGCCTTCTTCACGCCAAATACCCGAAGGTAGAAGAGCAAAAGGCATAGCTTGGCAAAGAATACGGTAACAGGATAAGTTATACCGTTAGATGACATCAGCTATACTCTATGTATCAATGCACGAATACACAAATGATGCTTAAGTAGGATGTGGGTAGGCGACAAACCTGAACATTTTGAGTAGGGAGCAGCCACGAAGCTGGAATGTCCCAAATATGTCGTCCATAGCCAATTTTGATCACTTGCATAAGAAGTCAGCATTACCATCGTCCCACGAAGTTGTTAGAACTCACTTTGTGTGTACAAGATCGTGTGTGACAATGATCCAAGCTATGGCTATCAATCAGCTCCCGACCATTGCTGCAAACCAAGCTTTTACTTACAGCTGCAATAATACAAGCGCCTATCGATATGGAACGAAACGTTAGTCCTCGAAGCAACCTCTGGATACTTAGGCGAGATCAGGGAGACTTACCATCGTCCCATCCCCAATTTTTCACCAATTTAGAACGAACAAACACTCGAATAAGGACGGCAATCAGCATTAGTGACACGAAAACGGCATCTAGGATCGTTACGGTCTGCGCCTTTGAAGGGGGATTGATCAGGTTGGAGGTCTCCCCTGGTGGTGCCTTGACGGCGGGAATGTTGTCTAGGGGGTTTGGGCCGGAGGACATCTTTGGCACAGCGCAATTACAAAGCTGACAGAAACAAACAGACAAAAAGATATGAGAGGAGGAAGAAGCCTACAGATATTAACCAAGCAAAGTTGGGAAGTTCAGGACAAGAAGTAAGATAATAATACTTTCAGCTGTTAGTGAGAATGCGGCAGAATCATAAGGCGTCCTTTCGTGGAGCCGAGCACTTATCCGTTTGCATTCGAAGCAGGTACCTAGGCATTCAGGTTTAGTCGATTGTTGGTTGTTGGGGGCGTGTTATTAGCAAGTGCAGCCCCTAACACATATTACAAATATTAGGCACGTTGGAATTATGGTATATCACCCACCCTTCATAGTTTATTATAATGCCGTAGCATCCATCTGCGTCTCATTACTCCCAACCTGCTTATTTACTTCAACAGTATGGGTAGTATTGCAGTCTTAATTATGCCTTTGTCGGTCCTTTTCCCGTCACCAGTCTTCTCCGAATGCTAATGCCTAGATGTCATGTTTCACTTTAGGACATTATGGCCGAAGGAATATCATGTGTGTATACCGCAACCTTAGCTAGATAGTTTCCAGCTCCTCGCGGAACAACAAGTTCTATTCTTTCATGCATCATGCGCCACGTGACATTGGATGATATCCTTAGAATACTAAAGGTTTACAAAGCCATTACGTAGTACCGAATAATTGGTAGGTATTCTTCAATACCTAGAGTGAATTTTCGTATTCTGGAAAGAGTGTTCTAGGTGTGTTCAAAAGGAAGATGCTTCATAATACAAATGGACTCTCTAAAGGTCACCTCGGTACTCTACCAAGGGTTCACATGACTGTCTGACACGTTGGTTACAGAATTTGAGCTTACCCCTTCGCCCTCCTCGACAGTAAGAGTACCGAGTCGTCATCATCTTTAACACCTAGGATGCCTACTCCCGCTCCAGACTTGGTGTCTAAACGTGGGAAAGAGCTGGTGGCGATAATATCAAATCGATGAATGAGCAGGGCCAAAAATACCATCACCTCTGCCTTAGCCATGAACCGGCCAGGGCACAGTAGATGGCCTCCTCCAAAAGGTGTAAAACTCTTGGACCTCAGTAATCCCTCGTTATGAAGAAACCGTTCATGGTTAAAGGTCTTAGCATCGGGACCCCAAGTATTCTCATCCAGCAAGAGTTGACGATTCACGAGCATGACTGTCGCTCCTGCCGGTAGAGGCTCTCCCAATGCTGAAGTCTGGGCACAGGTCGATTCTCTGATTGAGATGGGGCTATCGACGAGGCGCAAAACTTCGTTGAAAACAGAGTTTAGATGTTTGCAACGTTTCAGATGGCCGTTGAGAGATGAAAGCGGCGTGCTGTCCTGCATGAAGGGCGTGATCTCCTCGCGGACTGTTGCCAACAGCTTTTGGTCGTGCACCACATATGCCGATAACCAAAATCCGAGGCGCCAATTATTTGTATTCATCCTGAAAACTGCATGTTAACCTGTGCCTACTCGATACTTTGATTTGCCCGCCTTACCCCCAGTAGATCATGACGAACCATCCGACAATATCTCGAGTCTGGATGCCTCTTGTACGAAGATCCGTCTCAAGTGACGTAACAAGCCAAGCTGCACCAGACCGTTTCTCCTTCGGGAGCTCAAAGTAGGACCCGATCGATTTATGGAGCCTTTGTACGGAAGCCTCAACAGTGCTTGTCCATGGGCTTGGAACCTTTTGCAGAAACATCTGGATATTATCGTCAAACTGAAGGTAGTTGTCGACAAAGTCGGGGCATATCTTGAGCATCACCGGGCCAAAGAGGGCAATGGTCGTACTCTCCACGAGAGTTTGACGGGCAAGCTTGAACAGCGATACAGTTCGTTCGGCTGACTTCGTTCCATTGGAAGAGAGCACCGCCTTTGGGTACATAGTATCCCACCTCAACCTCTCTTCCAAAGCACTCAGACAGACCGCTTCAAAATCATTGTATATTTTGCCTGGGTTCAGTTGTTGATTCAGGAGACGCTCACTTGGAGTGGTTATATGCCTGGATAGGGGATTAGACTCGAGGGTCTTTTCATCTGGTGGCGACGTGAGAGCTTGTCCGTATAAGGTCTTAAGAGCTTCTTTCGAGACACCGAAGCGACGCATAAGAAACTTTTTGGGCTTGCTATTGTCAAATGTCTGTGAGTTATTGAGTATGGCGGACACGTTCGTAGCAGAGGTCATGATATAGATCTTCTGGCCGGCGACAGTAAGAGAAAATGTTTCTCGTGTGTTACCAAAGTACTCCCTTCAATAGGTTAGCTATATACTTGCTAGAATGCCTTGGCTGGACTTTGGTCACCTTCCATATGATACAGTGCCATCTATATCCCTATAGAGAGCTATGGCATGACCTAGGGAGGTGTTAGCATCGCTCAAGTCTAGGCCACGAAATTAGACGCATACCTAAGACTTCTCAATTGTTAGTTGTTAGGTAGATCTACCAATGCAAAAGGGGGTTTCTTACATGGGATCCAGTACGGTAGTTCCTTAACCTCATTCGGCTTTAAAATTGGGAGGATCGTGAATCTCCATATCCTCCAGGCAATCCAGGATCCCACTATAGCAGCAGCGAGCAAAATCATGTCGGGAGACAGCTGAAAATAGATACAGTGATCATGGAGATAGAAGAGAAGAGGGAAAACCCGAGGACAGCACTTTCTCAATCGTGTTAATTTAGCAGCATATAGTTCCTATGTAGATGCAGGTTTGTACCATGTAACATGGCTCGACTTACATACATGTAGTTGTGTTTACCCTTACATTATCCCGGTACATAGGTACATGGAAAAAAGAAGTTGGACAATCAATTAAATGTCTTGTTTCCGCAATCCGATGTGTGTCTAGCCCTTTATGCAGCCTTCAGATAAGCCTGCCTGATGTCGCATTGATGGTAAACTGTTGGAACCGTTGGGTGCAAGGTGCATCTCGGGACGTTAGATGTGCTGTCCAATCATGATTTACTTGTAATTGCTGTACCAGCCCATCATTCGATCGAATGAGAAATAAAACCAGGAATGCCTGTTTGTTGTCTCCTTTTCCTTAATCTTCCAACCGCATCGCCTACATCGCCTCCACCACCGTTCTATCTCCAAGCAAGCCTTCTCTACTCCAGTCATCTTCCTCCACCATCTCATCATGGCTGACAGCCCAATTTCCCTCAGCCCTGTTATTATCACCGGTGGATGTGGATTCATCGGCTTCCATCTTACCAGCGGCCTCCTGGAACGCGATCCCCAATGCCAAATCCATGTTATAGACATTAACACGAATCGCAATCGCCTTCCTGGCATTACTTACCATACTGTTGATATTTCATCAGCAGCTGAGGTCGAGGCAGTGTTCGCCGCGGCCAAGCCAAAGGTCGTCTTTCATGTCGCCTGTCCGGACTCTACCGTCCAGCAACCTGCGGTTTTCCAAAGAGTGAACGTGATCGGGGCTCGCAACCTACTCACCTCAGCCAAGAACGCCAAGACGGTGCAAGCCTTCGTCAACACCTCTACTTCATCTGTCGTCCACGACAATCTCACAGATCTATTTGACGCCGATGAGAATCTCCCGGTACTCAAGTATCCCGCCCAGAAGCGGGTCTACACCCTAACCAAGGCAGAGGCAGAAGCAGAGATTCTTGCTGCCAACCGTGAGAATGGAAACTCATCTATGCTGACTGTCTCGCTACGTCCGGCCACCGCCTTTGGAGCGCGCGATACCATATGCATGGGCAAGATCGTCGCCAACGCCAAGCAGGGAAAAGCGAAGTTCCAGATGGGTCCCGGGGACAATCTGTACGACTTCATCTACATTTCCAATCTTGTCGACCTTCATATACTCGCTGCTGAGGCCCTTGTGAAAGCATATGGAAAGCCTCCACCGCCCCCTGATATGCGCGTGGATGGCGAGACCTTTAATGCCACTAACGACGAGCCCGTCAAGTTCTGGGAATTCCAGCGAGCCATTGCCGAGTCCGTCGGCATTCCGGTCAAGGACGATGAGATCAGAGTCATTCCTGTTTGGCTTGCCCTGATCATGGCAACCATCAGTGAGTGGACGACTTGGATTCGAACCTTTGGTAAGGGTCAGCCCATCGTAACTCGTGAAGCGGTCCGCTTAGCAACTATAAACCGCACTCTCAGTTGTGAAAAGTCAAAGCGAGTCCTGGGCTACAAGCCAAAGGTCAGTATGAGCGAAGGTCTTGAGATAGCCGGAAAATGGTTCAGGGAGGAGGCTGAGAAGGAGGAGGAGGACAAGAAGAGAGCCTGAGTGATGGTTCCACAAGGCTGTGCGTCGTAAGATTCCCTTCAAGCTGACGCGGCGTAAACACGGTCTCATAATTCTAAATATCAGCCCTTCGCAGTAGTAGTAAGCTGCCCCCCTAGTGTTTGCAATAATATTCTTCTTTTCTGGTACTACATAGTTACATGCCTACCTGATAGTCAACCCACCCACACCCCCTTTTTCTCTTCTTGCCGGTTTCGCATTCGCGGCCATCCTCGGTGAATCTCCGTTACGACCTTCCTTGGTCATATCTCTCCTTGGCCACTCTCTGTGCCTATATTTGAACCGTAATGTCTGTTGGCAATTTACGTGTGTTATATGCGCTACCAACATCTTATGGAAGCTCCTAAATGCAACCACATACTGCAAGATACCATGTTCTAATGCCACTGACCTACATACTGTATACCTACATTAAAAAGTCGCAACACCTAACTTGCTGCGGTTGTCCGCCTATGATGTTTCGAGACAGGTCTCTCTAGAAATAGACCATTATGGAGTGCTTTCGATCTTCGCGCCTGAAGTCGGCTCTACCATAGGAAGTAGGCTCTTAAGGTATATGACGCCTCTAGTGTTACTGAGGTTCCCTCGATGTGAAGAACATGCTCTTGTCAACCCGCAGCTTTTGCATACCTCGGTATCCCTATGTGATATATCAATTACCCGCACTGAACTTCGCCATGATAGCTCTATATGTACTATTTTCAAGTGGGTTCCATTTCTGGGCACTCCTAGCATGGACATGCTTTTGTTGGAAATTGCATTGTGCTCTTCATGAGCGTTGGAGGTTGAAGGTTTGTCTAATTCCGTCGTGATATTTCTTGCATCTATTTGACTTTGTCTGAATCTATCTAGGAATGGAAGAATGTAACTATGGCAAAATGCACAACCTGGATAGGGCGCTTGTTCCCCGGCTTGTACTATCTTTGGTGTGGTCCCGAGATCCTCCTGCAGAACTTCGTAAGTACAGGTATATTCCAAGCCCCAGGGCATAGGGTAGTCTAATATGAAGAACAGAGACGAGGTGTGCCTCTGGCTATTAAAACACCGGAAACATATTACATACACTTTTCCTCCGATGATCATATAGCAGAATTAAAAGACGCGCCGGAGGAAAAGCTCTCGCTTCACGCACTATCTAAAGATGTAGGTTTACGAGGACTTGGTGCGCTTGAATAGCACCTACTTATAAATCTATCTCTTATAGATGTTTCTACCAAAATACACTATGAATGGCCTAGAGGTTCATAACAAAATGAACGACAACGGTAGCCTACACACCAGGGTCCTTAGAGTAATCATGCGCTCTCACTTGAAGGACTTGTGCACCCCACTCTCAGAAATCATATCCAGTGTCTTTGAAAAGGAGATCAGCCTGAAGGCCACGGATATGAACGGATGGGTTGAACTTCCTATCTTTTCCGTGATCAAAAAGGTCATCGCTGCAACCAACGCCTTCGCGATGTTCGGTCCCACTCTAGCTTCTAACGCCACATTCCTCGAAGCTGCACTTGGCTATCCAGAGGATCTTTTCTTTACAGCCGAGGTCCTACGATTGCTCCCGTCTCCGGTTCATCCCCCGTTAGCCCCTTTTCTGATGAGAAATCATAAGGCTTCCAAGACTATGGTTGCGTATCTCACACCTGTCGTTGAGGAACGCCTTCGTCGGATTAGAGACGGCTCAACGAACGAGAAGTCTAAAATATCAAAACCTGTGGATTGCATCCAGTTTTTTGTTGATGCTAATAACCACAAGGACCAATGGACAGCCGAGAAGATAGTGCAAGTATTATTAGGGATATGGTTCGCGGCCTTGCACCAACCAGCTCTCACTGCCGTATATGCTTTGGAGGACCTCTGCACGTATGCGGAGTACGTTGAACCTTTGAGGCGAGAGCTTTCCTCTATATACTACTGCCGTCCTGCAGATGGAGAAGAGGAGTGCCCTCTATCAGCAGCTGCTCTCGAGAATCTCCCTCTCCTCGATGCATTTCTTAAAGAGTCCTCACGACTTCACCCTTCAGATTCCATCTCGGTGCGTCGGAAGGTCCTAGAGCCATTCAAATTCAAGGATGGTACCTGCATTCTACCGGGTGATGTGGCTTGCTTGCCGTTGCAAGCTATCATGCGAGACGAGGATATTTATCCCTCAAGCTTGAAGTTCTCCCCCTGGAGGTTCATTGAGCGAGCTGCCAAGGAAGCATCACAAACAGAGATGCGGAACACGAGTAGGTTCACAGATACGGAGTTTTCATATCCACTCTGGGGCTTAGGAAGACACTCTTGGTGAGTACCTACCTACCTACATCATAGAAACATAGCTCCAGTGGGTACCTTTCAAAAGTTCTATATACACTGACATGTTTTTTTTCTACAGTCCAGGAAGATTCTACGCCTCTCTCATACTAAAGCTTTTTCTTGCGCACGTACTTACGGTATATGAGATGAAGCTGCCTGCCCAGGCAACATCTCGGGCGTTTCATTTTCGGTCATCTATTATTCCCAAGTCCAGCTCGGTCGTTCTATTTAAAAGGCGGGTTAGGTAGAAGTGCGATTATAGATGGTTTTGAATTTACTCAAAGCCTGGAGAGGTGTGATAGACTCTAAGGAATTGTGTGTATTAGAGATCTAGATGATGAAGCTGATGATTAGTACCTAGGTACCTAGGGAGCTAAGATAAGATGTGGATACGGACTAAGGATAATCCGTACTCCGACAAGATGAACTCAGTCCACTCTACCTATATGTAACTCACAGGGGGTGCTGGTTGTATGCAGGTACCCGGTGAATCTACTTACATGTATCTGTTAAGTACTTTGGCGAATACCTACATGTATGTACCTGGGCGGGTTTAATTTTAAAGGACATGCTACTTTTTCCTTGGAATTGGACTATAATATCCGGTTTTAATATCAAGTATCAGCTCATATTGTAGAATGTTGGTTTGAACACTGGCCGCGTAGACTGCAACCTTTGATCTGCATAGTCCAATCCAGTTAACATACGAGACTGAAATATCACGATCACCAACATAGTTCTCGCATCCATCAGCACTTCTTACCCGCGGGTAGCTATGTCGCTCTATAGTGTTACATTCTCCAACCCTCCCAGCGGGTTTACGGCGAGGCTGGCGTATCGAACGGAAGGAATCTGCAATGCAAATCCCGGGATGCAAAAAATTCAGCCTATGTAACACTCCACGAACTAGATACTACCAACAACCAACAACTGATAAGCACGGGAAAGCGGGATCATTCTTGGCAACACTCATGTTAGTTATACGTACACCCCGCCTACTTTGCAAATAGGAGGCGGCTCTACTCCTATGTGCGCAGTGTTGATACGAGACTATCTGAGTTGGTATGCAATATTCCCCGGATTCAGGCGCTCTGGTCTCGCACCCCTATCCCTTCACTCCTCCACATTTCTTTCCTTCTTGCACTCGACGCATCATCAGTCTCCGATCTCTTGAAACTAAGCCGTTTTTCTCATAACGAGACTGAGAAGTCGTACTACTTCTCCATGTCGACGAAGCCTTTGACCCTCGACACGTCGAATTACCTTGAAGGATGGCGACTCCATGCTGTTATCGCATGCCTCTTCTTTGGACAGTTCCTGATCGCCCTCGACACTAACGTTATCAACGTCGCCCTGCCAAATATATCCTCAGACTTCAAGGCGCTTCAAGACGTGGCCTGGTATGGCAATGCCTACCTGCTTACCATTACTGCGTTGCAGCCCGTATATGGCTCCATGTACAAATATTTCCGTACCGATGTTGTCTATCGAATTTCGATATTAATCTTCGAGGGTAAGAAGCACATACCTAATTACCAATCTGGATTATTTATCTACTGCGGTAACTAATAGCAATGATTACAGTTGGGTCGACGCTCTGTGCCGCTGCCGTAGGATCCAATATGTTTATAGTTGGGAGGGCGATCGCCGGACTCGGTGCCGCGGGAGTTCTTCAGGGTGGCCTGAGCATTATCAGCCAGGTTGTGACTCTAGAGAAGCGTCCTCTGTATATGGGTGTTGTCATCAGCGTATTCATCATTGCAACGACGGTTGGTCCAGTTCTAGGAGGCGCCTTCACTCAGCATGTGACATGGAGATGGTGCTTTTGGATGTGAGTTACTGAGCTTCAGAGTTGTTACGTTGATCCCACCTTCCAACGGTTCGGCCTGACTGATACAACTCGTTTAGCAACCTGCCCATTGGAGCAGCCGTTCTTATTGGTCTCACTATCTTCCTCAAGATCAAAGGTGCGCCGAATAAGGATAGGAAGCTCCCCTTTAAAGTCAAGATTAGCAACACAGATCCATTTGGATGCTTGTTATTCATTGCTGCAGTCATGTGCTTGCTTCTTGCGCTGCAATGGGGCGGTCAAACGAAACCATGGAGTTCCTCGGATGTCATTGGGTGTCTGGTAGGAGCAGTCCTCATCGCAGCACTATTCGTTTACATGCAGTGGCGAAGACAGGATACCGCTTTGATCGCACCTAGAGTCTTCGGGAAACGATCAATATGGACCGGAGCAATGGTCCTATTCTTCCTCGGAGCACAGACCTATATTGTAAGCCCACCATTTACCACATGAAATTCTCTTCCATCTAGCTATGTGGATAACCATACTAATTGTCCAACTTGCAGGATGTTTTCTTTCTCCCATTTTGGTTTCAGGGGGTTCAAGGACTCGATCCAGTGACCACCGGTGTCGACTTTATCTCCCTCCTAGTTCCACAGCTCGTCGGTCTCATAGCCGTCGGTGGAATAGTAAAGCAGTTTGGCTATTACGTGCCTTATATGGTTGTCGGCGAGCTGATCTGCATCGGCGGGCAGGCTATGCTTACACAGCTTAAGTCAGACTCTAATACTATATATTGGGCGGCATCCCTAGTCGTAGCGGGGCTTGGATCGGGCCTGGCAATGCAGTTGCCATATACCGCCGTGGCAGTTGTCTTGGCTGACGAGGATATTCCCGTCGGTAACGCAATAGCCGTTCTTTTCTACCAGTTGGGTGGGGCTATAGCTATTTCATTAGGCCAAACGATATTGCTTTCGACAATACTTGACCTCGTTCCGAAGCGCCTACCAAATATACCTGCCGAACTGGTAATGAGTGTGGGCGCTGCCAATCTCTCCGCCCTCGCTTCAACCCCCGAAGATTTACGAATTCTCCGGGAAATCTGGAACACGGCCATCACAAGAACAATGATACTAGGTACGGCGACTGTCGGAGCAGCAGTCCCCTTTACACTTGGCATGGAGTGGTTGAACGCAGTTAAAGTCGCGGAGGAGAGGAAGAAAGAAAGCGAATTGCAAGAGAGAGAACAACAAGGGGGAGAGAAGGTAATCCATTCAGAATAAGGACTGCGAATCTTGTACTATCTCAGTTTACGTTACTAATTTTCTTCCTGTGTTTCAGTTTTAGTTTAAACTATTCCGTAGAGCATAAGTACCTAGGAGACAGACATTAATTCATCAAATTCATTGTAGGAATATGAAAGCTAAGTATTAATTGCTCGCCGGGAGGCCCTCCACGCACTCTCGGCGCTGCGTTACCCTCTCGGTGGCGTTAACCCAGTCCTACCCCAAACTTGTCGTAACAGATGTCCTCCAGCATGCGATCACTGCGTTACGTATCCGAATCCCTACTTCGCCTGGTTCGGTCGCGCCCGTATGGTGGTAATTCGAACACTTGCTGATGGCGAAGCAGGACCTTCGGGGTGCGAGTGGCACGGAATCATGTGAAGGCGTATGGGGTTCTGGGCAGTACGCCGACGTACGTTCTCCAGCGGATGGACTGTCACATCATAACTGAGATGGGGCAGTAGCTGAAACTCGTTTATGAGTTGGCAATAAAAAAAAGTATGTATTTTTGGTCTTATGTGTGGTGATATAGTATACATTTCAATAGGTGCATGGATTAATTTAATTGACGCTTCGTAGCTAACGACCGCTCTATCAACCGACGAGCCGCTAAAGCCACTAAAAATTGTAGCGGCTACAAAAGCTATAACGACTATTAAAGCCACTAGAGCTTTCTCCGGGTTTAAACAGCTTTTATTTTATGCATATCTCCTCTATGCGTATATACTATGTAGCAAACAAGTGTATTATATCCAGTATTTGCATAAAAGTGAGATTACGTCATCACTTTTCGGACCCCGGACCCGGGCAAAAAAAAAAAAAACTCCGCCAACGACTGACTGAGTTGAATGTGTGTGTGCGTGTGTTGCAATATGAGATATTGAAGCTGAATAAGTGGATTATGTAATAAAAGCCAGCTCGCGTTTTAATTGTTACAGGGCTCGTACGCGCTGTAGCCTGATATAATTCCAGTGAACTTAAGCGCCATACTCCCTGTAATTACAGCGCCTCTGTGGGGTTATCACGTGTCCTTTAGGTATCGTGGTTTTCTTAGAAATTATGTCAATTGGCGGGTTGGCGGTTTTAGTGCAGATGGCTAGCTGTCGTAATTGGCGTTCATATCCAATGCGTTGAAAAATCATGCAAAGGGTATTATCAAACTCGTTACATGTGAACGATATCCTAGATATTGGGGGCAGAGTCGTTACCTACCTCCTAAGGTATGTAAGTCAGAATAGGGGGAGAGCGGGTTGCCTGTTACTTTAGTGTCCTACAATTCCCAACCTTCACAAACAATCACAAACAATCACAGGGTTTGGAAAAATTAGGGCTGCCGTGACATCAGTGAGACACATTACAAATGGGGTTTCGCGCGACTAGGTACCTAGCTTTTTTGGGGGGGGGGGAACCATTCATTCCATTCGACTGTGATGAATGAATTCAACGGTGTTTCCGATCTCCCCGATCTCCGTGTACCTCTATCCATTCGGTACGGCGATCCAAGTGGAGCTCACCTGGAGTAGCATATCCCGCTAAGAAGGGATACAGGTTCGGCACGTACTCTGATACTACTGGTCCTCTGATCTATACGCGCGGACGATGTCTCTCATAGCTTTTAAATACCTACCTCCTAGTATTCTCATCCGCTATGGCTCGCGTGCAAAGTCCAACTTCAAGCTTAAGCCTCCACCGGCTCAATTCTCGTTTTTGAACGGCCATGACGCCCAAAAGGCCCAATTTCCTCATAATTGTCGCTGACGACTTGGGGTTCAGCGATACGGGTCCTTTTGGATCCGAGATAAAGACTCCAGCACTAGACAGCATCGCAAAGGACGGCGTGCGATTGACCAATTTCCACACAGCATCAGCATGCTCGCCTACCAGGTCCATGCTCTTCTCGGGCACCGATAACCATATCGCTGGTCTTGGGCAGATGGCCGAGCACATGGGCAACCGAGAACGCTTCAAGGGGAAGCCAGGCTACGAGGGCTACCTGAACTTCCGGGTCGCGGCGCTTTCCGAGATCTTGCAGGATGCGGGTTATTTGACGTTGATGTCGGGAAAGTGGTATGTGCCTAAATATGATTTATGTCTTCAGTGATTAGAGTATGAATTTCAAACTAATTATTTCATACAGGCACCTTGGCGCCGCAAAAGAACACGCACCGTGCTCAAGGGGCTTTGACAAGGGTTTTGTATACCTTCCTGGCAGTGGGAATCACTACAACTACGAGCCTCAGTTCAAGGAAGGCGAACCAAGGCCGTCTCTGGCAGTAGCTGATCCCAACACGTTCTGGATGCGGGACGGAACGTACTTGAATCGGTGGACTGAGCTACCTAAGGATTTTTATTCGACCAGGACCTTTACGGACGAACTACTAAATTACTTCGAAACCCGTACTCCAGAAGAGAAAGAACAGCCGTTCTTCTCCTACTTGGCATTCACCGCACCCCATTGGCCTCTACATGCCCCAAAAGAGATCAGAGATCTTTACAAGGGCATGTACGACGACGGTCCGGAGAGTCTAAAACGGAAACGTCTAGCGCGGCTCATAGAGCTCGGCTTAATCCCGAAGGATGTCGAATCCGCTCCCATGGTTGGTCTCCTTGATCCGGAATGGGAGACTATGACCCCTGAAGCGCGGGCGGCATCCGCCCGCAAGATGGAGACATTCGCTGCTATGGTCCATGCTGTTGATCAGAATATCCAGCGGGTCTTGGATTACTTGTGTTCAACCGGTGAGCTGGACAATACGTTTATCGTGTTCATGTCGGACAACGGTGCGGAGGGCACACTACTCGAGGCTCTCCCGATGCTCAACGGCGCCACTAGCATGGGAGCGCTAATCGAGAAACATTATAATAACACATTAGCCAACATCGGCAACAAGGATTCTTTCACGTGGTATGGCGCTTCGTGGGCTTGCGCTTCGATGGCCCCGTCGAGGGGTTACAAGACTTGGATTACCGAGGGCGGGATCCGCTGCCCTTGTCTAGTGCGGTACCCGCCGCTTACTAAATCTAAGGATCTGGAGGGCTCGCACACTAATGCGTTTACGACTGTCATGGACCTGGTACCTACAATTCTCGATCTCGCGGGCGCGTCGCATCCCTACCCCAACCAATTCAGGGGTCGGGAGATTGTCCCAGTTAGAGGCAAATCCTGGGTATCCCATCTCAGTGGTCAGACTGAGGAGGTTCATGACGGGAAGACAGCCATTACAGGCTGGGAATTGTTTGGGCTGAGGGCCATACGGCAAGGAAAGTGGAAAGCTATCTACATGACGCCTCCCCGAGGGCGCGATACCTGGGAGCTTTATGATATGGATGCAGATCCAGGAGAGATACATGATCTTGCTGAAAAGGAACCAGAGGTCCTCGCTCAGCTAGTGCAGCATTGGAATGTGTATTATAGCGAGACAGGTATGTTTGATCCGGATGTGACGTTTCACGTTGTAAAGGATAAGAGAATTACGTAGAATATTATCTTAGTATTTTGAACTTGAATACAAGAAACCCCTATTTATGAGTTATCCATCAATGGATGGTGTTTATGATACGTCCTTAATGCGCCGTCTCTGTATTTCCAGTTTTACTATGGTCTAAGGCGGACTGAGAGAAGCTGATCTACTTTCTACTCATTGATGTTACCTAGGTACCTAGGTAGGTATCTTGGACAATGGTAATTGTATATAAAAAGATCGGAAATGTTAGGTACCTACTCATCGTTTATCGGAATGAACACAGCTAGAAACCATATTATACCTGTTCTGCTTCTACTACTTTAATCTTACCCCCCTTTCCCAACTCATCCTCGCCATCCCGAGTAACTAGCACATTTGTGGCCTTAAACTTGCGAATCGGGACTCTATCAAGGAAGAGCCTGTCAATCTCTTCCAGTGTACGCCCCTTACATTCGGGAACGCAGAAGTAGGCGAACACTGTCGCCAAGACAGCTGCGGTGCCGAATATGAAACCCACTTTAGAACCGAGAGCAGCATATGGTGCATCAAGTAGATAAGGAGTCGCAAACGTTGTCGCAAATCTAGATCGCCAAAATTAGATATTTATACCAACTTAAAGACTTAACTTGTAATAGAGATCAGACATACTGGACGATAATGTTGACTGCAGAGGCGGTTCTATAAGTCATATCTCGAAGGCGGGACGACGGTATCTCGGCAGTCAAGATATGTGATACTGGAGCCCACCCTGAGCAGAACCCGAAGCCAAATATCGAAAGCATAGCGATAATTCCTTGCTGCATCCCTGGCGTCACCTTTTGCGGGGTTCCTAAGCCAGCCATCGTGTAGAGTGCAACTATTTGGATAGCACCGCCGAAGAATAACATTTGACTGGCCTGATCAGTTGATGCTGGGGGAATTGTGGAGGGGTTTAATGGCACATACCGTCTACCCCATCTATCCACGAGTGACATAGAGACCACAACGCCTAGAAGGCTAACAAGTTGGTTCACGACCGTCATAACGTACGGATCAACGCTCCCAAGGGATTTGATGTATACGGTACCATATTTGTTGGCGAAAGTGTTACCAGTGAGTTGTAAGAAGAAGTTGACGCCGCAAGCAATCAAAGTCCTCTTTATGTTAATTCCCTTCCAAAGGTCCCAGTAACTGCCTTCTTCCACATCCTCCGCCAGGATAACTCTAAGCGCATCAAGCTCAAGTTCCATTTCTTCCTCGGTGAAACAGCCGGCTCGTAGTCTCCGTAAAGCTTCGATGGCGTCTCCATCGCGTCCTTTCATCAAGAGCCATCTGGGTGACTATAAGGTAATACATAAAATTAGTATCACAGAGTTAGGTTGATCGGTCCTCAGACAAAATTGGTTGGCGTTCCCTACCTACCTCGGGCACAAACCATATACATGCTGCAACGATTGCAGGAATTACGAAGAATAAACCAAATGGGATCTGCCACTGCTTATTGCCCTCGAGTTTAGATGTTCCAAAACAAATCAGGCTCATGATCAAACCACCAAACTATAGGATGTTAGAACTGCAGGAGTCGTGGTTTCGCTTGGATAGACTAACAAAAAGCATCAACTGGTAAGTTTCGACCACAAGACCTCGAACTTGCTTAGGAACAATCTCAGACTGGAAAACGGGCACCACGGCAAGTTCCATACCCACGTAAGCATCTGAGAAAATAGTCAGACTAACGAAGACGGCAAGATTTCTCTGTTACAACCGATCTTACAATTAAGAATTCTCGCTGTTAGTATCTGGGCTCGGGATTGACTCGAAAACGTGATCGCAGCTGTGCAGAGAGCATAGATACTCATCACGAACATGATCATTCGCCGTCCGTATCGTGAACTGATTTCGCTACCGATAAGGAGCCCTATATCAACGACTTAGGTTAGGATCGAATAATGCTTAATATCATGGGACGACGTCGCCAACTGACCAGCAACGAATCCAATATATGGAAGACTGTTTAGGAAGGCAAGGAAATTTGCATCAATGACCCAAGTATCTTTCTTGGCGTTGTACTCTCCAAATTGTCGTTCAAAGGCATCCATAGCCTGCGCAGTCGAATATGCTGTCTGGTCAAAACCGAAGTTAAACTGCGAGAAGGCGATTAAGCCAACCGAGAGGGCCAGAGTCTTGTTGAAAAGTCGTCTAACATCTCGGATCTGCTCCTTAACGCCGGCCATCTTGGAAGTACTCTCGATTTATCAAGGTTGTTAATCCCCTGGTTGGTAAACGATAGCAGGAAGAAAAGGATTTTAACGAAGACTCGGTGGTGAGAACAGAATCGAGTTATAACCTAACTTGCAACCAGCACGGTCGTTTTAGCTAGAGCACCAATATTCGTTCGGGTCTGCTCAACTAGTGATTCGCGGGGCCCCGGATGTGGGGGATCAACCCTTGCGACTCAGTACCTACCTAACCATGGCTTTGGGTCTAGCCTATTCATATTCATTCCGACATAATTCTAACCGATTTCGCTCATTCGAGATAATAAGAGAGGGTACCAACTGTTCATACCACTCAGCCACTCTAGATACCCCTGTCCCAAAGCTGGGGGAGGTTTTCCATGCACCCACTTAGTTGTCCGGCTTCGTACTAGTTCATAGGCTTGCTAATTTTCTCCCCGATGTCCCCGACAATATTACCGTGTTGGGATCCCATGAAAGACCTCAATGCCTTTCCCCAATATTCTTCCTCCGATCTCCCCGCTTTGGCAGCCAAAGAATGTTATAACATGCAGACGCGTCGTAATCAACATGAGAGTAGCACCGGGCTAGAGCAAGCCGATAATGCTACCCCTGAGTCGGAAACCGCACAAAACCGTGCTACCACGCTGCTCAACGTCGTGCAGAACACTGTACATGCTGAAGATGTTGCCAATTCATATCATGACATTTCACGGACGAACCATGAATTCGATGTCAACTATCAACGGTCATCTGAGAATCCCCAAGAACATGGCAATCAAACTGATCGACATCAACCGGCTCGACGTAGGAGGAACCTGACAAGTTGCCTACTATGTCGCAGGAGGAAGACAAAATGCGACAACAAGAGGCCGTCTTGTGGTTACTGTCTCCTTCATGGAGCCGATTGCACGTATCCGGATGCACCAATTGACCCAACTCGCCTTGGTTTGGGTATAGGACTGCGAGCCCTTCAAGCTGCTCCGCAAGAAGATGCACCCAACAGCGTTCTCCTTGATAGGATCAATCATGCCGTCAACCTCCTTGAAAATCTTCGTAGCTCTACCTCTCTACCCGCGCAACTCATCGCTTCGCAACCTGAAAACCGTCAAGGGACAGGTTTTAGTGCAGAGAGTGCATTCACCGACGATGGTTTTGGTCGGCTAGAAGTACCAGAGACCGCAGCAAGGACCAGTGCCTGCGAGTCGGTACTACAGTGGCCTATTCTTCGAGACTTCAATACCGGGGAGCAAATCACTTCGTTTCCCTTGCAAGCCGCTGCTTGCGAGCCCAATCTTGAACAGCGAAGGCAATTGCCGCTAGATCAAGATGCTATATGGCCCCTCTGTCAGCGATTCTTGGTTCTTATTCATGTAAAGAACCCAGTATTGGATGTTTCGGAGTTCAAACGATACGCTCGTGTGGCTGCTGAATATGGACCAGGTTGGGATGGACCTGGATGTCTGGTAGTGAGTAAAACCAACCTACACGCTGATAATCCTATATCTGATAAAGCCGAACAACAGCTACTAGCGTGCGCCCTAGCCTGTCTAACCAATCCCTATGATCCAGCTCAAGCGCAAAGTATCAGGGGTAATGGGGATGATTACCACGGCTTGCCATCCGACCAGGACGCAACCGCGGAAGCAAACGGGGAAGCATTCTTCAATGCAGCCCAGCGACGATTGGGATTGCTTCCAAATACCCTCATATCAATACAATGTACGTACTTTGCGGGCCTCTATGAGAAATTTGCCATAAGACCCCTAGACGCCTGGCATAGACTTCAGAGTGCTTGCGTGCGATTCCAAGCTTTGCTCTATGCGAAAGCGTTGTCGTCCAATACCGGGGGTCGAGAGGAGCAGAGAGCAAGACATATTGAGCAGCGGTTGTATTGGTCATGTGTCAAAGCAGAATGGTACGTATGATGACTCGACCCTGGTGCCATTACCTCATCTAATAGGCAACTATGTCCAGCGAGCTTAGAGCAGAGTTACAATTGCCGGCCTCTGGTCTTCTTCGATTTAAATACCCCGACCTATTTCCAGCCTTGTCATTCCCGCCATCCTTGCAGAATTCAAGCCCTGCGATGCAGACTGAACGGGAACTCTACGCTGGCCTGATGGATCAGAGTCCTGCATCGGATCCGGATAACTACTCCGTCTTGGAAGAAGAACGTAGTTGGCTATACTACTTGGCCGAGATCTCGCTACGCAGTATCATGAATCGTGTCCTTGCCGATATATACGGTAGTGGAGAGACTGTTTGGCTGGCTGATATAGCGGGCTTGGTTAAGAAGCATGTGGCATACAGCGAAGAGCTAGAGTCGTGGTAAGCTTTCATCGATTACGGTCACGTACCTATAAAAACCACTAACTGAGGCTCGTATTTAGGCGAAATCATCTCCCTCTTCAGCTCCAATTCCCATCACCCATGTCAGATCCTTTGGAATCGCCCGAGTTACCAGGAAACGAGCTATCTTTCTTTTTGCAAACCCGCTACCTATGTGTCATTGAATGGCTCCACCGTCCGTTCCTCTATTGTCTCCTTCACGCCCAGCCATCTCCAGCACGGGCTTTAAATCTGCCTCCCTTGGTTCCTCTAGCACAGCGAAACATCGATATAAGCTGTGCGTTGATACGACTAGTTGCGGTACATCATCGTCACGGGGGTATATGGGGTCTTACACGACGTTCTTTCGTATGCTCTTTATTGTTAATCGCGGCGGCGCGATATAATGTTCGTGACCGTGACCTTGGAACTCAAGTAGCTCTCTCGAGCGAGCAACGCATCCACTTACCATCAGACTGGCACAAGTTTGTGCGAATGTCAATAAATACCATCCAAAGATGGGAGACGTGCGGGGCTAAGGACTTGCAATGGATGGGTAGGATTCTGCAGGGATTGGTAGAGATGATAGATCTATGAAGACAAAATAGGACGAATCGGAAATGGTAAACTCATCAACAGAGTCCATTATACCTCGGGTAGCTGGTACCTATCGACATCGAACAGTGTCTTCTTCTACACATGTATCTCGAGGGCCGTTCGAATATTGATGGCGACCCTCAAGCGAGCCTCGAATCAACCGAAATAGCTAGTAAAAATAAAAAGGTATTAAAAGTTGAAATTAATTATTATAATATCCAATATAATATTACTCTTTAAAGCATATATATGCATATTAACGCATATAAACATGCTACTTTTCAGAATATGTAGTAACAAGCGATATCTTGCCGCTATATCCGCACAGCCTGCATATGACCCTGGCCGTCAGCTGAGGATCCTCATATCACGCTTACGCCCCCAAGCCACAGTCTCTCGCGTGTCCTAGCCAATGGCATGTTGCGATCTTGTGCGAGTCTGGGGAAAGTATCGATGACGAAGAGCCGCAGCTAGGCAGCTGATATCAGATAGTCACAGGTAGGTGGTAATAAATGTAACGGTCGCCTCCTCGTTGAAGCCTTGTGAGACTTTGGATGTTTTTTCTCTCGTATGAGACACCACCTAACGTACCTAAGGCATTTGAATCTTTGGAAATTTCGAGCGAAACAAGTAGGATTCAATGCAATCTTTATTAGACGCGTTTAGGAAATCCGCGTTTCGTGTGATCGTGAAGGACGGCTAGTCAAAGGACGGAGTTGCAGAGTTTCTGAGTCAACATGGCAGCGGTCGGTCGCGAGGGCTCGGGCGGATTAGGATCCGAGCCTGAGATTGGGACGCAAGAGGCGGCGACACGCGCTAGCGCCAGCGCGCCCGGCATTCATAACGGAGCCGGCGATCAAGAGACTACTAATGACCATTCAGTGCCGCCAAGCGACAAGTCCGAGTATGATGATGGCCTGGACATTGAGAAGTCCATCGATAGCAGCATTTCGCACTGGGATCCGGAACCAGGCTTTGCGCACGTCGACGGCGACATTGACGGGCATGGCTATAACAGGACTACGGTTGATGTTATCGCCGTGCCCTGTGTGGGCGCGTCTCCTGTCGATACCTGGGCTAGAGAACCCCTTGAAGATGGCTACTTCGGCCTTCCTTCGCCGACCGAGTTGGAGAAGTACCCTACGGCTTCACAGCTGCCAGGGAGTAGCATTCTCTCGCCTACCATTAACCGTCATCTTCCCAAGGCCAATCACTTATGGATTCGACAGGGAATACGTAAAGAAGTCAACACGGCGAGAGTTATGCTCTATCGACATCGCGAACTGGCAGAGGGCATGACACTCGATCAGGCGGCCGACGACCTTCTAGAACAGATCATGAAGATGCGATCGGGTCTCAAGAAAGCCCGGCCCATCTTCTTCATCTGCCACAGCATCGGCGGGTTAGTAGCGAAACTGGCACTGGTGAAAGCAAATCAGAATCAGCAGTTGAAACCTCTGATCTTCGACTGTCACGGCATCGCTTTCTTCGGTAAGGGGCTTGACCGTTTCCTTCCTAACTCCACAATGGGGACTAACAATACGATCTAGCCACGCCACACCGTGGCTCCAGTTACATGTCGATGCCACACCTGCGAGAGAGCATCCAGCATTTGTTATATTTACAAAAGCCGCTGCCCAGGTCCATCGCGCGTGACCTACGAGTAGGAAATAAGTCTCTGCTTCAGATGCATGATCAGTTCATGGATATCGCCAGCGAGTTGCGGATATGGACGTTCTACGAGACCGTCGACTCGCAGTTATCCGGGCTCGGCGGATCCGATTTCGATGAGGTCCACTTCAGTGCGCCATTGACCTCTATTAAATCAGGACTCGTAGGGAGCCGTAACGAGCAAGTGCTGTCCCTCGAGAGCGATCACGCTCACTGCGCCTCCTTCGGACCTTTAAATATCCGTACGATGCTTTCGTTCCTCGCTGATCTGGGTGCCGCGATCCGAAAGGCCGAGGAGTTGAGCGAGAAATTCGTCCATACGCCACTGAAGCTGAGCGAGAATGTCAAACTGGAGATTATAGGTTTTTACGGTGATCCTGATGTCGAAGCAAACCAGGAAATAAGATTGTACATCTCAAAGCATAAGTTGAAAGATTTCTACGAGAAAGGGCCCGAGAAATGCCTTCAGGAGCGAATGCATACCGTGGCTGCCAAGCGACGTAGAATGGCGCCTCCGTCGCGGCGTCCCCTGTCAGGTCCATCGCCAATGACTAGTGCGCTCGGAATACTGGGCAACGTTGGCCAGCGGATCCTAGGTTCTGTTCGGCCTGGGAGCTCCTCGGAGAGCACTGAAACGGAATCTAAGACTGGCCAATCGCCTGAGATCGTGGTGACAAGTCACCCTTCTCGACCGTCCATCTCGGCCGCAGCCACGGAGCCTACGCCTATGAACTCCTCAAGAAGAAGCCGTGGCCTAACCGTCCCATCGTTATCGACCCCGGGATTCCATCAACCCTCGGGTAGGGGCAGTAGCGAAACAGTTAGGACTACTACTTCTGAACCTGATACCAGTGATATTTCCCCAAAGACTGGCGATCAAGACATCACCCCGACTGGTAGCGGGAAGGATGATTCGGAGAGGAAGAGCCGTGCTGCTCATCGTCCCATGTTTCCCGACTTTACAGCTGGCTTTTCTCGACCGGATCCTGCCAGGAGGAAGTTTATGTGGATTCATCTGCCATTTAATAACCCTCATTGGGTTAAGGTAATGTCTTTGCTCTCATGTTATTAACTGATCTTGCTGATGTGGCGCCAGAAAATATTTGATAAGCTTGCAGAGACACAGAAGCAGAATTATGCCAAACTTCTTAACAACGAAAATTGGACCAATAAACATGTTCAAGGGCGTCATGCGAACTTACATGCATCATACGTTAAGCCCGGATGCGGATTCGTCCCTGCAGAGACTGGTAAGCAATCAAGATGTCTACTATAGTATAGGCCTGAAGGATAGGTAACCTAGCTAACAATTATAAAAGGATCCCCTCGTCCATCATCCCCAGTCAGGGCTGGGAGAAGTTCTAGCCCTGGGGTATCTCCGGCCCATCTCTATTTGTATCTGCCATATCTTCATTATGATACATACTTGAATATCGTGCGACGCCGTAATCTCATTAAGCGAAGGATGGAGCACGGTAGAGCGAGGCCCGTCCCGAAAGATGTTGCCGAGCTTGAATCACTAGACTCGCGAGTAATATGGGAGTACATTGGCCACGACCCGCCCCTGAATACTCGGAGGACTCTAGACCAATTCGGCTATCCATCTCTTCGAGAGACCTACGCACGGGATGACGAGCAGATGTTGTACAAACTTACCAAAGAGAAAGCACCGATCCCGTTCATGCGGAAGTGGGACGTGTATCATTCAGGAGACGGCAAGGGGCCTTTAAGCGCGCTCTCTCCAAGCGGTCGATTGGCGTCGGCGGCAAAAATGTTCAAGAGTTCCGAGGCAGCGAGCCAGAAAGCGGAAGATGACTCTAAATTGGAAGACAACCTTCTCGATGGAAATGTTCTCATGGTAGACCAGCTGTGGCTTTGGGCAATCGATACAAGTAAGTTCCGGCAAACGAGCATTCCCTCAGTTCCGTCTAATGTATTCTCAAAAAGCGACCTTGATGACATTCTTCCCGAAACGCGAGTCTCATCCGACGGAAGGCCCCATGTTCCAACAGGCAGACCTGAGGAATAGCGTTTATAACGAACTCAACGGAGACCTTAGTGGTCGCTGCGAGAACGCTTTGGATCTCGCAGCTTTTGTAACTCTGCATGCTGTTACCGTGCTACTCGAAAGGACGTCCCATCCAAACCTTGAAATTTTTCGCATTTTTGAAGAAGCTCTTGGGATACTTGTACGTGTAAATTTATCGACTGGACCTGTGATTGTAGTTACTGACATCCGCAGACTGAAAGGATGACTGCGTCGCTCAAGCGATTCCGAATGCAGACTTTCCGGGATAAGCTCCAGGACGATTCTGACTCGGACGAGATTGAGGACAACCGAGCCGAAACAATCAAACAGCGGCATAAGCGAGAATTGGAACGCGCCGAGCGGGAGAATCGCGAGAACACATCTGTCCTTCTTGAGCTTCGGGACATGGACGACGAGCTTAACACGATGAAGAACTTATTTATAGAGCAGGAGACCACAGTCAAACTGATGAAGGAGAATTATGAGAAACCCGAACTTTTGACTTTTACAGAAAACGGCCGCGGATTCCTAGACGAGGCGTTGAGGCGGCTACAGGAATACCAGAAGACGGTACGCGATATGATTCAACGTGTGGATGCTACCAAACTCGACGTAAGTGTTCGACCTCACGAAACCCAGCTGGAAGCTGGCTGTGTGAAGTATCGAGGTAAGGTCGCTAACAAAGTACTCTCAGTACGAGAAACTTCAAGAGATGGTGCAGCGCCAAGCACAAGTCGACGAGGCACGATGGTCGCGGCTGCAGACGGAGCTAGCCAGCTCGCAAAACATGTCGATCATGATATTCACGACGTTTACCGTGCTCTTCTTGCCCCTAAGCTTCTTCACTAGCTTGTTCGGCATGAACACCAAAGAATGGAGTGAACCAGACAATTATTTCCCTAGCCTTGGCCTTATCGGCGCCATCTCACGTACGTCTCTCATTCTCCCTCTTGACCTAGGAAGTGTCTACTAACGCGAAATTCCATAGTTCCCGCATCAGCGGTTCTCATCGGCGGGACGCTCATCGCGGCCTACAGCACCCGCACGCAGAGCGTCGTCAAAGCAAGCTACAAGCTCGCGAAGTCCGGAGTCCAGAAGACGATATCCGGCCTAGCGAGCTTGGGAGCGGAGGAGCAGCGACGACAGAAGCGGCAGGAGAAGGAGCTGGAGCAGCAGAAGATGCGGGAGAGACGCCGTCGCGAGCTGCGCTACGACTTTTGGGAGAACGTGAGGGCCGAGCCGCACCGTCGGTATGTCATCCCCGAGATGAACCGCAAGACGGTGACGAGGAGGCCGACTCATGTGTATGATTTGGAGGATCCGATGTGATATGCATGTGGAGTTGCGGGTTGATTAATGTGTTATTTGAAGTGTGGATTTTGAGGAGATGTGCGGTCATGATACCCGATTTTGCCAGCAATTAGAAACTGCTGTGTATATTATTTGATCTTGGAACTGTATTATCATGCAAAGACCCCGAATTCTGTAATTGTATAGGGTTTTTAATTCTGAGGTATTCTAAAAACCGTTGGATAGGCCGCTTATTCAACTACCTACCTACATTTAGCGGTTAGCGGGTTAGTAAGTTAATCGGCATCCGCTGTCAACCGCTGCATCTTGATGGGCGGTGATGTCATTGTTTGGTAAGGTAGCATGCACTTATCATTCGTATGATAGCTAGGTACCTCTCAAACCCATCATCACTTTTAATCGTTCAATGAGGCGACAATCACCATCTATAATTCAGCAAGTACTACGCATAAGCCTTCATCCAAAACCTCCTCATCTCAAGTCCCTCAGCGTACCCCAGACTCTTAGACACCATAAAAGCACAATGCCTGCTAAAGTAGACACCATAGAGCTACCAGCTCACACCACAGGCGCCGCAGCCCAGCTCGCAGCGGCCCACGCCACCGAACACCCCCTCAAGCTGTACGGGGGCTGGTTCTGCCCGTTTGTGCAGCGGGCATGGATTGTGTTACACGAAAAGCGCATTCCGCACCAATACGTCGAAATCAATCCCTACAACAAGGAGCCAGAGTTCTTAGCCCTGAATCCTCGCGGGCTGGTACCTACACTTGCAGTGCCTGTGGAGGAAGAGAAGAAGGGGAAGGGGAAGGGGAAGAAGCGAAGACCGTTGTATGAGAGCGCTGTGATTTGCGAGTACTTGAATGAGGCGTACGATGACAAGAGCAAGTACGGCCAGGGACTGTTACCCAAGGATGCGTATGAACGGGCAAGGTGTAGGCTTTGGATTGACCATATCAGCAATAAGATCATACCGGGCTTTTACCGTTTTCTTCAGCATACGCCGGAGAAGGAGTATAGCATTGAAGACGCGCGGGCGAACTTCCTCGGTCATATCAAGACGCTAGTAAATGAGATGCTAGAAAATGAAAGTGAAGGCGAAGAGAGCGGACCGTGGTTCCTGGGCCAGACATTTAGTCTTGTTGACGTCATGCTGGCGCCCTGGGCGAAGCGCCTCTTTCTCATTGATCACTACAAGCCGGGTGGCTTAGGTATTCCAGCCCCCGGTCAAGCCGGTAACGATGAAGGGGGAAAAGTCTGGGCTAGATGGAGGAAGTGGTTTGATGCTATTACTTCACGACAGAGTGTGAAAGATACCTGGAGCGACGATGAACAGTATATCGCTGCGTATAGGAGATACGCAGAGGACACAACGCAATCTGAAGTCGCAAAAGCGACGAGGAAGGGTGAGAGGCTTCCATGAGGCGCTGGTAGGCATTCCCTGAGGTCTGAGAATTCAGATCTCCTTGCGTTCAAACATGTATAGGCTGGGTTCCTTGTGTTACGATTCACGAAAGTTCGACCGAGATTGTTTCTATTTAGGTACGCCCCAGATCGGGTGTTGGAGGCTTAGTTGATCCTTCAGTCAAGATCGAGCACTGATTTTCCTCAGCAAACTCACATATTGCAGTAGTTACTCTCTCTTTCTCTATTAATACCAGCTCGGGTCTCCCGAATTCGATTCAGATTTAGGTACCTAACTTATCCAATGTGAAAAATGAATTCATCATCGGTGTGGCTTGTGCAAACCTTTCTATCATTGGGCTTCCTATTTAGTACACGGGTCGTCATCCTACGGCCTGTTTGGTCTGAAGACTCAGCCCCGCCATCCCCGCTATCGAGAACAGTAGGGATCTTCTAATCCAAACGGGAAACGTTTCATGATAATGGCATCTTTCATGCATCGACTTTTCCTTTTCTTCTTTTTTAGATTTCTGTTGGACAAGAGATGATATGATAGGCGGCAGATGACCCTTACTCCCATTAATTCGGTGTCGAGTGATCTATTTGCTGTTCTAAAGTCTTAGACCAGTTAGATGTTGCCCTTCGTCAACAACTGCAGTCTTCGTGAAGGGATCTTCTGACTCGTACGCTATGCCACAACGCAACGAGGTTTTGGCTCTCTATATCGATATATTTTTTCTTTGGTTCGATACAGGGCTCGACACATTAAGCTGAAGCTAGTTGAGGCGAGGCGACGTACGGTTCGTCCTATCTAGGCAGCTCGTGGCGTCGCAGATCAACCACTGTAGATCAGGGCCGAAACTTTGTTTCCATCCCTTAATAATCACCGCCAAGTGGTCCGAAATGCCTGCCCGTCCAGTTGGGCGCGGCACTCAGCAATCACTAGATCTCCTTCCCCAGATCAGCATGCTCGGAAATATTTTACTGGTCCTATGGCACGGCAGAAATGCCGTGATGGTTTGATACGTGACGTCAAGTCTAATTTTGCAATCAATGCATTACTCTACCCTACGCTTGTGATTTGGCCATTCACTGCCCGGATCCTGAATATGTATAACTTTTTTGAGGCAAGGGGCTGGTTGGTTTGGGCTGGACAGCCATGGTTTCCTGCAACCCCGATCCAGGCTTTAATGCTGCATGGGGGGCGGCTCAGCATTCGACGTCAAACAGCTTGGCAAGGGGTCCCTCTATTCTCGTCCATACCGTATATAACACCAGATGGCCAGCTTTGGGGGCGACGAGGGCGTAGTTCAGCTAGCATTTCCTGGGCTCATTCTTTTCATCTCAAGTTACTGATAGTCATTCGTGATACTTGATCACACACTTTTACATTCATTATCAGAGATCTGCGATCGTTATTTTCGTTATACCATACTTCGTTCCTAACTGCAAATATGAAGGCCTCAACTTTCTTTGCCTTGGCCCTCACCGCCGCCGGCGCAGTAGCCGAACCAGTGCCGGCCCAGCCACCGACCAAAGTCGCACGCGATATCGCGACTGTAACCTCAGTCGTTGCACAAGTATCAGCTGCTATGTCCAAGCTCGATACAACCGTCAAAGCCTTCGACGGGTCAGATCTCACCGGCGTTGAAACCGACGCGAAGGCCCTCGTCTCCGCTCTAACATCCGGCGCCTCTACTCTAGCGAGCGCCGGTGGCTCCCTGTCTCTAACCGATGCCCTGAGCCTACAGGACCTGGTAACACCTCTGGGACCGGCAGCCGAGGCCTTAGTCAGTGATGTTAGCGCCAAGAAGACGCAGTTCGAGAAGGCGGGCTTATGCTCAATCGTCGGGAGCGCCATTCAGGACGCCGGAAGTGCAGCGAAATCTCTCGTTGACAACGTGGTCGCCCAGGTCCCCGAGGCAGCTCAGGCGATCGCTCAGCAGGCTGCAAGCAATGTCGTGGATACACTGACGAATCTCGCGGCCGAGTTTGCAGCTAATAAGTGTACGAACGCGGCTAGTTCGGCTTCCGGTGTTGTTGCTACTTCTACTGCCTTGGCTGCTATTGAGTCTGCCGCTGCTTCAAGCTCGAGCAACGCCGTGGAGACCCTCGTTGCTGCTACCACCGCCAAAGAGGTTGCTGCTAGCAGCGCGGTAACCGTCACCGTCACGGCCGCGTGCGCGTGCTCCGAATCCAGCACCTCGTCGGCTGTCGTCTCCATCACCACACCACTGGCCAATTTGAACTCAACTGTCTTCCCTACCGGCACCGGCGGATTATCTACGAGGCCGACTCCCACTCAATCCATCGTCACCGCAGGGGCCGTCGCCCACGGTGTGGCTTCAGGCTCCGTTGGCTTTGTCGCTGCGCTCGCTATGCTATTTATTTGATTTTAAAGGATACCCTATCGTTTTGTCTTTTTTAGAGTGCGGTATGGTCATGATTATTAGGAAATTGGCGATTCTCTGTGTTGGGTTACGGTCGGAATTGTGAGCGCCTAAAGCTGGATCTTTAATACTTCTCTTCGGTATTCGGCGCTCTTGCGCGTCGGGGCTGGCGGACCCGCCGGTATGGGGTTGTCGTTCTCTGTGCATAGTCAATAGAAAAGCTGTATATACGACATGTTTGACAGCGACTTGCATTCTTCGACTTGAGGGTTGAAGCGTAGGGGATGTTGGCTAAGACAACTATCGAACCTCAATATATTGGATGGGTCGCAGGTTTGCATCCCATGTTAAGCAAATGGATGTGATCACAAGTAATCCCGTCCCATGCGCAGCCACTTTCCGTGGAAAATCAAACTCGGTCATAGAGATATCGACAGCAACAGATGTGAAGTATATACATCAACGCGAACCAAACCAATTACACCTTTTTTACATGCGAACCACTTTTTGAAGACAAGTCTCCGAAAACCTGATTGACATCTGCTCAACTCCCCAGGGAAGTAAACGCAATTTAAAAGGCCAAGATCAAATATGAGTTATAGATGGCGTTACAACTGAAAGTCATATCGGTACCTAGTGGCGAGGGTATCGGTATTCGAGCGAGACATTATAGAGTTTGACCACCCTTCATAAAATTCGCCTGCCTTATGGTGTAGGCTCCGCCGCGTCAGTGACGGTTGCTTCTGGGCAGGGGGGCGGCGAGTAAGTAGGTGTAGGACCGCATGCCGGGAAGCACCTTCGTGATCATTAGCAAATTTGATGTCGCTCAATTCTTGCAAGCCATGTGAAAGCACTCACCCTCCGTAAGTTAAGATGGCAGTAGGTGGTGATCCACAGGTCCTGAGGTAGTCCACGCAGGAAGTTCCAGTCTTGGTGCAGTCGGAAGTGGAAGACGAAGACGGCGGTAGAGTTGGTACTGGAGTTGGTTCCCAGGTGATACTTATCGTGGTCGTGGGCGGCTCCTCGGGACATGGGGGAGCATGGGGCTGCTGTTGTGTGCACATGTCGTAGCACCCACCATACTTAATTCCTACAGAATGGAAAGTCAATCATCGCTCTTTCGGCTCAGAAGCGCAGTTATTCTCTAAGGAGTTTGGTGACTTACCGCATCTGTTAACCGCATCAAAGCATCTGGTGCGTGGGCAGCCCTCTTCAGCCGGCAGAGCGGCGGTGACAGCTCCAAGAGCAAGAAGTGAAATAATGTTGAAGTGCATCTTTAAGATTCGAGATAATAGTATTTGTTGGTTCTATGAAGACCGAATAATGAGTATAACAGTGGCGATCGACGGGTCTTTATGTAGTCCGGCATAGACCATTTCAATTCCACAGAGGCGTATGAGATACTTGTTCATTTCAATCTTTACAGTGCGGACCCTACATCATCAATGCAGTCCAATACGAACTGATAAATCTTGGCATCTACTAAGACCGCGAACAACCTCAGGTCCCGGAGAGAAAATTATTACTCCATCCGGTCAGGCTGATGCCGAGATAGGGCTAGAAAGGTTAGGAAGGGTAGGATAGAGCAGACACCACGTCCTCGAAATTAACCTAACTGGGGATTCATAGGCTATTAAGCACGAAGTTAGCTAAGCAAGGATTCATGTTGCGAAGGGACAACATCATTTTGTCATATCTCTAGCCATCTATTCCTACATACATAGCCATGGTACAAAGGTCCAAGCTTCGGAGATGTCAGATATCAGCCACGATGTGGAACGCGGTCGTCTGTTCGACTGCTGACATCTTGAGATCGACATATTACCCCGTATTAAACCGCTGGGGAAATGAATCCCGGTATGATGACAGATATCCTATCGTCTAACCTGGTTGAAGAAAATTGGTTGGATGATGTTCTAGAAAGAATTATCAGTCAAGATTGAGCTGCGGTCAAATTTAACCGGAACGCCTCGGCACTACTGCATTAGCTTTTCATCCGCACTTGGCATTGTAACCTCAATCCCACCTATCCTACCCTTGATATTGCGGGGGAACGATAGATAGCTAATTTTAGCGTAAAGAGATATATAGCTGTCTAGTTCTGCGAATTGTGGAAGAAGCATCTCCAGTCCGATGGGTTGAAGATGCGACCCCGATTGCTAGATATCCGGGCTATTTGGAGGTATCCATCCGATCTAGGATATGAGAAGCGCAAAGGAGTTAACTGTTACTACAGTAAAATTCTCCGAAAGGGAATATCAGTTAATACGAGATTAGACATGCATTGAGCTTAGAAAGGGTTGTCGTGCTAGAGGTTTTCACCATCTCTCAGCGACTCATCTACCAATTCCACCGAATAGATAGCACTGGTCCATATCTATCATTGGGGAACCTATTAGCAAAAGAATAGATAATACCAGAGACTGGTACATCCTCGACGCGTCTTTTTGGGATTCATTTTACCCAATGCTCTTCAGCAGTATACAGGGCCGTGAAGAAACATCTTGGGGCGAAAGGATAACCAGTAATTAGAGAATGAAGAATTACGTCACACGCAAAAGGATAATTCTGGATTATATAATCCATTGCCATTCTGACTGCGTCGCAAAAACTATTGAGCGGATAATAGTGGGGCATCTTCTTACCTAAGACTGCCGGTTTTTTTTTTTTTTTTTTGACCCACCGATCGATCAATCGAATCATCATTTTTCCAAGATTTGCGACGTGACGTGAGCTTCATTCACAGTAGAAGAACTCTACGGGAATCTGCCGGAAAGAATATCCGAAGAAGACCAGAGAGCTATCACATAGTACCTGCGGGACGGAAATAGACGTGACAATGTCACGTCTTCTAATGGTCCTGGTCACGAGATATCATCGCACGTTGTGTGACCTCACCGTCGTGACAGCTATCAGCGGTGTCGAATGTCATCCATGTCAGATCCAAGTATCGGGTGTCGCATGCTAGATATCCTTGACTGCGAGACTAACGCCTCTTGCCGCCGCAAGTTTCCGAAGACAATCCAGCCTGTGGTCAGAACTAGGCTAGGTGCACTACATTGTCATACCCGTCAATCCTTAACGAGACTTTCATTATATTTTTCAATTTTGAGCCTATTCGGGACTGCTCGAGCGAGTGCGAATCCGTTGCTATCAGTTAAATATCTCCTAGTGGCTGGGAGAGGACGTAACTCGGGACATGTCCTGCTGCGTTGGCGCCGCAAGGGAGACTATGAAATCATGCGGGGGTACATCATGCATCTCCCATTGTCCAAAATGGCAATGACTTGTCTTTAGCGCTGGACAGCTCCGGCAGCTAGCTATGCACATCCACCATATATGACTTCAACTACCTAATGGTAGCCTGGCGACATGCAGTGAAGGAAGAGATCTAGGCTGAGAAGTTAAGATACATGCCGGTATAATAGGCCTCCCATCCCACCCAGCCCGCACTGCCCCCCTGCAAATAGCGAGAGGGACGTAATCCCGGTTGACATCACCTCTCATGCAATCCCGCGAAAGCTTTTCGAGACTCACAACAGCCATTTGCTACACCGCTGAGTCCTGACAGCAACACATACAACGCTGGAACGTTCTAAGAGGGAGGTGTCCAGTTAATTAAGACCAGTAGCTGCACGAAATACGTCGAGGCGCAGCTCTTGTCCCCGATAGGTTCCTATCTGCTGTCCTTGCGAGGTCTCCAACCGACATAACCCAGTCTGTGTATCCCAACTTGCGTCTTTAAAAACAGCGCAATAGTACTTTTCGGTTGTGGCTTGCCGTTTACTTCCCCTAGGAACAAGGATCTAGCGACTACACATTAAATTACACTTTGAGCTCATCATCGTTTGTGAGACTCAATTCATTCATGTACCATGGCGTCCCGATCGCGCAATCGTCATAGTCGGTATGACGACCCTTACGTCTTCGACGATCCCTACCGGCATTCTACTTCACCCATTAAAAATACCGGTTACGAATATGTCGGTACTGAGGAAGCCTCGACTTATTCCAAGTCCCATCGCCATCCGTCTCCAGATCCTGAGCCCCGTCGGCGACCAAGCCCATCAAGAAGATATTCTAGAACAACTAGCCCTCCACGATACTCCAGACACAATAAGGAGTATACGCCGCCGCAAAAACCCGATAGATACTCGTCACCACCAAGAACATCCCGTCGTTCCTCCCCACCTCCTCGAACCAGCAGGAAGGCATCTCAATCAAAACATCATAAAGACGAAGACTCTAGTCAACGACCAGGTGTTAAACGCAGCAAGTCAATCGGTCAAAAAGGTTTGAAGTTTCTGAGCGAAGCAGCGGCACTATACGCCGCAACGCAGGCGGGTAATCGAGGTCGATCTCAAAGCCGTGATAATTCGCACCGCAGCTCCCGTCACGATTCGGATTCAAGGCACCATCACCGTCATCACCATCGCCGATACTCACCTACTCCCTCCCCGTCACCACCCAGGAGGAGACGTGCAAGAGCATATAGTGATGATCCTCCACGGAGACATCGGAGACATAGGTCACCATCTGTGAGCGATGAGTCGGACTACGAACGCGACCGGGGACGGCGACACCGGCGGTCGCGCGCGAGCTCATATGCCCAGAGCCGATCACCGTCCCCCCGACATCGCCACGCAAAATCCGTATCGTCGATCTTTAGGTCGCGTGGCCGAGATAAATCCCCGAGATCGGTTCATGAAGCGACGGCCGATAGGTGGCAGATGGCCGCCCGGGCAGCTCTCGAGGCGGGCGGCCTCACGGCCTTTAGACTGCGCAAGGAGCCCGGCAGCTGGACGGGCGATAAAGCCGCCAAGGTAGCCACGGCTGCTTTGGGCGCGGCTGCGATCGATGCATTTATCGACAAAGACCCGAGGCGAGCGAAAACGAGCGGCGTGAAAGGGTTCGCTGAGAATACTATCAGCAGCATGATCGCGTCGAAGATAATGGGAGTCAAAGGCTCGTCTACGCGCAGGGGTAAATCGAGATACTGATATTTTCTCGAGTTGGATGGTTTTTCTTCGTATTTCTTTTCGCGGATCTATATCTTATCTACTGAAGGCATTATTATGGCATATTTTGAGCGATTTCGGTATGTTCTCGACATGAAGTGTTGTCATCGCAGATTGACGTTCGAGAGACACAGGATAGAACGGGCATGGGCGAAAGAGAATGGGCCGACTTTACGACTTCATGATAACGATTTCTTAAGATATAAGAAGAGCATAGAAAGCTAGCACGCAAGGTGTTTTCGGTTGGGTATTCTACTCGGTTTACATAAGGTTACTTTGAATTTAGATGACCGCGTTTCTATGAAAATTTCTGTCTTTCGAGGTGATCTTTCTCCAGCAGTTCCCCAACTATCAACAACGTGAGCACTGAAAGAATGTAGCGTCGGCCGGAGTTGAGATAGTATCTACTCCTTATTAAGCACCACCGCTACGAGAAAGTTACGATATGTATCCATTTATCTACTCCTTAAGCAATTACTAACTATTATTTGAGGAGATGCTTGAATACTTATCATCTACACGCTAGATCAAGACATATGGTTTAGGCCTAGCATTGTGAAATGCTAATTTCTGCATGACAGTCGTATTTCATGCGGAATTCGCTGCTGCTTTCAACTTGGCCTTGATGATCTTAATCGATGCATAGATCGTACTTAGAAGGGATTTTCCTCTAACTATCAAGATGCCACACTTAAAGTTAGCCCCCAAGTTTTTCTGTGATAGACCCACGACTTGAATATTCACCTTACCTATACAATTATAATCCTCGCAGTATCCCTTATGAGTTTACCTCGGTATATTTGTAACTTTCATGTCGCACCAGAGTGTACATTCTCACAGCCACCAATATTAGTGGCTGTGGCGCTAAGATCGAGAGCAGATTGGAGGCCATGCTGAAACATATATGATAATCGCGGACGGTGGTCGTAATTACCCCTCTCTTTTTCGAAGTAGTAGCGAGAGTCAATAGGTTATTACAGCCGTATGTTATATGTCGTCTTGTCGCAAATCTTATTCTGTTCTTCGCAATCATATTAAGGAAGCCTATCTAACTTTTAAAATTCCTCAAACCTTCTCTTGACGATGTTTACGAAGTAACCGCTACAATGTCTGGCTTCGAGGCCTTAAGCGTGGCCTGCAATATCATGCAGGTAATCAGCTTTGCCCACGAGACCATCGGTTTTTGCAAAGCAATCTACCAGGGACGATCTCCAGATGACCACATAGAGCGTAATGCGGCCTCGCTTTCGGAGCTTTCCGCTCAATTACAGAAACATTATGAGTCGACCAAGCCACAGACCAGTCAACAAAAACAACTAGCCGATGTTGCCAAACAGTGTAACATTGCAGCGCGCGCTCTCGAAGAAGAGGTCAAATTCCTTGTGTCCAACAATGCGAAGGGTCATCTCGCGCAAACTATACGTATTGCTGTGAAGACTAACTGGCGCCGAGGAAGGCTGGAAAGGCTGGAGAAGTCTCTCCGTAACTATCAGCATACTATGGAGTCGTATCTCCTCGCACGAGTATGGTAGGTTTAGTTGCCTCTTTATCGGATTGTATGGATGACTAAACATCTTGCTAGCAAGACAACTGATGCCATCGAACTCCAACAACACCAAGGATTTGAGAAACTCGGCGAGGATGTTCGACTCTTCGTGTCGCGGTACGCTGCTGGCCACACTACACTTGTCGACCTAGTCAAGGCAGAGTTGATCTCGGTTAAAGAAAATACCACCAAGGAGACATTGCGGTCTGAAGAGTGTATCAAGAATCATGTCTCTAGTAATGTGGTGACGGCTGAGAAGTCAATAACAACACATGTCACAAATGAAACAAATAAAGTTGTCGAAAAGATTACCCAAGTAACAGCTGATTCAAACACGCGAGTTTGGACTGGAAAGCAGCGAGACCGGGTCCTACGAAGCCTCCGATTTCCAGCTATGAATGAGAGAAAGAACAATCTCGCCGACTCACATCAAAGCACATTCAAATGGGTATTTGATACAGACGACGTCTCGGAAGAAGGCAGCTTGTCTGATTCTGGTAGTGATACTTCCAGTACTTCGTGGGTTACGGTCTCAGATGACACCTCAGATTACATGTCGGATGACGATAGCGACGCCAAATACGTACAGTGGGATAATTTCAGCGACTGGCTTAAATCTGACAGCGACATTTACTGGATCAGCGGAAAGCCTGGGTCTGGGAAAAGCACATTAATGAAATACATCATGGAGCATCCTCTTACCAAATCAGCGCTAGAGATTTGGGGTACTACTCCTATGATCCTGTCTCATTTCTTGTGGAAGCCTGGATCAAATATGCAAAACAACATCAAGGGACTACTATGCTCTATCCTTCATCAGGCTCTTAGTTTCGATATAAATATCCTGGACTCGATTTTGGTCACTTCCGACTTAATACTAAGCAAGGAGTCGGACACCGATTGGTCAGTCAAAGAGTTAAGAGACATATCTTTTACTGTTTTAGGCAGCTATCCGTCATCATTGTGCATTTTCATCGATGGGCTCGATGAAGTATGTGAAGAAGATGGGCAACTTGCTCTGTTACAGCTAGTAGATGACTTGAAGAGCCTACCCAATGCCAAAGTATGCGTGGCCAGTCGACCCGAGCCGCTTCTTGAGTCTGCTCTGTGCAAACACCAACAGCTTAGACTACAGGATTTGACGAGGAATGACATGTGGGAGTATGTCCACTCACAGGTCAAACCGTATGTCATCAAGGGTCGAATACCTTGGGACAACGAACAACGGATTCTAGAAACCCTCGTCGATAAGGCGGAGGGTGTATTTCTTTGGGTTCGCTTAGCAGTTCGCAGCCTAATTCGCGGGCTAGAGAAGGGCGACACGATGGAAGAAGTCCATCAACGACTCGATGAAATGCCGAACGAACTGTCCAAACTCTATTCTGACATGTGGGCACGAATGAATGCGGATACCAAACTTTATAAGGAAACCGCAGCCTCCTATTTCAATTTGGTAATTGCTTCACGAGATTTCTCCTCTAGGTCCGGGGAATCCAACCCTTTAAGGTTGTTCTGGTTTATGGCTACAATGGAACGCAACGTCCAAGATACCTTCATTGACAAGAAAACCACTATGGATGCGGCGAGTCTGCAACTACTATGCAATAAAACCTGGAATGCAATCGAAGTCCGGAGTGCGGGTCTGTTAGAAATAGGCAGAGCCTATGAAGGCGAATTTTTAGTGGCGCGGGATCCCGCTCATTGTGATCTACTACCCTATTTGAAAACAAAGATACAATTCATTCACCGGACAGCCTACGACTTCCTGACGGATACTGAGGAAGGCCATCGGATTCGCGTATATGACTCTTCCTCGCTTGATTCTCTCTATATTCAACTGGTTAAAGGCCATTTGGTCTTAGCCAAAGTATTCCGTTGTTCCGTGGACACCAGTGTTTCCGATGTTCTCTGGCCCCTATCCGTAGTAACAGGCCCGAGCTCACAGGAAGCGACCTTTAAAGTGCTACGCGACGTGTGTGATTTTTATGACAACAAATATTACGATGAAGTACCAGGGCGTCGACCTCATTTCCTCGCAGTTGCTAGTACTTTCTCTGGCCTCGGAGATTTCGTTTCGTCCAGCATAGCCGAAAGTCCAAATGCGTCGTTGTTAGCCACGAATGTCTTACGCGACATGTTCGATCCCGGTCTTAGGTATATGAGTAGAGGTGCTAACATCAAAACATTATGCTGCCTTATAAGACCGCTCCTGTCTCTGGGTGCTAATCCACGCACTAAGGGGATTGTGGGTCGCAAAAACAATCCTTATCGAAAAGGAGTAATGCCGTTTCTCAGTCCATTCGGCAGGTTTATTACTAATGACATTGTCATGTCGCTCGACCCTGACGACATTGAGATTGTACATAGGTCACTGAGAAGTTTTATGGAGACTAGACTGGATCTTGACGAGCGCATACCACTGCTCATAGAAGTCTTGACTTCCCGCATCTCGGTTCCTCCTTATATTCTAGATTCAGTTGACTTACCCACGGTAGAGATAGGTAATTTCGAGAGTCACGCTAGACAGTATGTCATCCTGGATTTGAATGTTATGTTACTCGTTGACATCTTCTACGAGCGCATCCGGAAGCAAAAAATCCTACAAGAATCACCAGCGTACTCCCTAAAGCAAGTGTTGAAGACAACCTTCCGAGAAGGCGACTCTTCGAGCGATCGTTTCGTTCAGATTGCATTACTCATATACACTGAGAAGGACCGGTCACGTGGGACCCGAGCCTGTCGGTATAAGTCTGTCGATGGACAAGCTAGTAGACAGCTTGTCAACCTCCTAATAGAGTTCCTGCGGGGTGATGAGTCCAAAGACTTAGCCTGCAGAGTAAGGGAACAATTAATGGGCATTTTTGGTGATATCCGGAACGGATCAACGGAGTACGAGGAGGTTCGTATGCTTAACAGGGAATTTCTTGCGGAGCAACAGTGTGGCTACTGTTTCATTAATGAAGCCAGGGAACCTGGAAAAGAGAGTGAAAATGCTAGAGATGGTGATAGATAAGGATGGCAGAGATGGTGGGGACTGAGCATATCGGAAGTTCTACACCCAAATAAATATTCTTGCTTACATAGCAAGAACACCGAGATGCTCCCTATCCAAGGCTACCTCTAAGATCTTTCGCCTTATCACTGATGCTACAGTTTTGATACGAAATAAGCCGTCATTCTTAAACATGTTATCAAACAGGTCTAAGTAACATCCGCTGAAGCCAGGTTATGCAAGATCTCGTCGTATCTTTAAGGCTTTGGTAGTATAATGGGCTGGAAAACACGCTCCCTTATAAGGTTAGGAAGCTTATAGCAATGGTATTTTAATAAAAGTAATATAAATATACACCTTAAAGCGGGTAATTAAATCGAGCTTTAATACTTTATAAAAGTTTAAAAAAAAGGTTGTTTAAAGTTATCGTGTTAATAAATAAAGTTATTTTATACTTATACGTATTAATTTTAATATAATTTAATAATATAACTTATTTTTTTATTAATAATAATAATAAAAAGCTTAATAACTTAATTTTTAAGTTATTAAATAAGCTTTTTAAAGCTTTAAAAAATAAAATATAAAATAATATAAATAAAGCTTATTATAACTTTAAAATTATAAAAGTTATTTATAATTAAAAATAATACTTTAATTATTATAACTTTTATATTTTAAATATTTATATTATTAAATTATATTAAAATTAATATATATTAATATAAAGTAATTTTATTTATTAATATAATAATTTTAATTTTAACGAAATTAATAACTTTTACCGTTATAAAATTATTATAAATTTATTTAAAAATACGCATTTTTTTTTAAAGTTTAAAAAAGTATATAAAATTAGTTTTACAATTATAATAACTCGAAAAAAAATTTAATGTTAATTTTACATATTATTTTTTTAATTTTAAACTAATATAACTTTATTAAATATAAATATTAAATTAAAGTAAAATATATAAAATTTATAAAAGTTATTTTTTTATTTAATTTTCCTTTTTAAAGTTATTAAAATTAAAACTAATTAAAATATAATAACATTTATTTTTAACATATATATTTAAAATTTAAATATTTAAATTATAATATATTTATAAATGTATATATATAAGTAAAAATAAAAATTATATATAAATAAAAAAATAATTAAATATAATAAAATATAAGATTTTATAAATTTAAAAAATGTTATTATTATATTATTTAAATATTTGTAAAAAAATATTGTTAAAAATGTTTATCGAAATGTATTTACTTATAAAGCTTAACCTTAATTAGTTAATATATTAAATAAAGCTATAAGGCTATTTAATAGCTTTATATCACATATATATTAACTTATATAAACCATTTTAAATATAATAACAACATATTTAAAAATAGCTTTACTTTTAAATATATAATTATATAAGTTATATAACATTTTTATTTTAACCTTTATTACTTATATAATAAACCTTATTTATTTTATACTAATTAATAATTAATAAAACAATTTAATTAATTAATTTAATTAATAAAATAACTTAATTAATTATAAATAGTTAAATTTTCGTTTAGAAAAATCCGGTAAAACCTTATATTTAAACAATTTAAATAAAAAAAGGTAAACTTAAAAAATTATTAAAAAATATATTACTTTAATAACTTAATATATAAAGCCTTTTACTTTAATTAAATTAAACAAATATATTACTTTAATTAACTTATTATATAAAGCTTATTAAAATTAATCCTAATTTTTTATTAACTTAAAAATTTTAAAGCATTTAACACGTTAATAAACCTATATTTATTATACATTAAAAAAAGCTTAAAAAATTATTAAAAAAATAAATTGCTTAAACCTTATATTATTACATATAACCTTTTACTTTAATTAAATTTAAAAAGATATATTACTTTATTATATAAAGCTTATTTAAATTAATTCCACACCTTTTTCTTTAAAGCTTTATTATAAACATTATATTTAAAACTTTTTAATAAATTAACAATATTATTTTTATAAGAAAAGATTTAATTTAATATATTTATTTATTAATATATTTTATAATTAATTAAGTTATTATTATTAAATAATTATTAACTTAAAAACTAACCCTTTAATTAAGCTAATTAATAGCTTTTTTAAATCTTTATTATAAAAAATATTATATTTAAAGCTTTTAAATAAGTTAATAACGTAATCTTTTTAAAAGATTTAATTTAATACACTTTAAACATTATTTTATATTTAATAATATACTTTACAATTAATTAAACCTATTATATTTAAATGGTTAATTAAATAAATACACTTAAAAACTAATCCTTTATTAAGGGATAATAAAAATTAGCATTAAATAAGTGTAATATTATTAAAAGCTTATTTTACCTATATATATATAAGAGGTAAAAAACCTCTTTAATATAAGATAAAAGAATAAGTATTAATAAATTATTATTATATTATATTTAATTTAAAATAATTTTATTATTTCCTTTATATATTTACTTTATATATAACTTATATTAAAGGGCTTCTTTAATAATTTAACACTTTACACCTATTATTATAAATCATTTATTTAAAAGTAAGCTTACACCTATTAATATAATATAATTACCACGATTAAAACTTAAGAAAAAACCTTATATAAACTAAGAAATAATAAGGACTTTAATAGCATTATAATAAACTAACCAAAAAATAATAAGCCCATAGTAAGCATTAACGCTACCATAATAAACATATTAATCCTAATAATATACCATAAGCTTGCTAATATAATAAAGATAAAAATCGATAAGAAAATAATAAAATTAATAATAAGTAATAAAAGGAAATATAAAAGAAAATAGCTCTTAACTTTAAAAATAAAAACCATTATAACTTTAAAAAAAAATAACTAATTAATATATTTAAAACGTAGTTATAATTATAGCTTACTATGTTATAAAATATCATTACTAAGTATTTAATATAAGAAAAAGAAAAATAATAATAATATAAAACTAATAACCTTTTTAAATAATTTAAAAGCTTATTTCCTACTTAATAATTATAAAATAAATAATAAGAAAATCTTATTTATAATTATTTACTTAGGGGGTATAATAATATAGTAATAGTAATAATATATTACCTTTATAATAAAAAAGTTTAAAAATATTCCTTAATTAAAAATAGAAAAATGGTTTTATAATTTAATAAGAAATAAAAATATATAGGTATTTAATGCCCTTATAATAATATAAAAGTTATATTAAGGTATTAATAAATTATTTAATATATTTTTTAAATAATTTAAAATAATAAAAGTTAGTAATTTTAAAAAGTACTTAAAATAAACCAAAGTATTAAACCTATTAATAAAATTAACCTTTAAATTAAGGAATAAATACCTTAAAAGATCCTTATTAATAACATAAACTAAGCTTGAAAATAAGATAAAAACTTTTAAAACTATATTAAAAGGGTAATAAAAAAAGGTATTAAGTAACCAAAAAAAAGGCCTTTTAAGGCAATACAATACTAATATAATATCCTTATTAAATTAAAACTATTAAAGCTAAAAAGGATATTAATTAAAATCGTAACCTATAAATATTTATATTAACTATAATGTTTTTATAAAATTTAACCTTTTATTTATACTATGAAAAAAAGGGTTATTAATGGTTTAATTACTTAAAAATATAATACTTTAAATATAATAAATATAAACACTTTATTAGTTAATATTTAGAACTTATAAATAATAACTATATAAGTAACGCAAATAAAACCCTTTTTAAAATATAAAAGGTAAAAAACTTGTAATAAAATATAAACCTTTATTAAATATACTTTAAAGCTATAATAAAGTTATAAATAAAGGAAAAATGGATTAAACTTTATATCCTTATTAATATAAGATTAAACTATAATATGATTTATATTAAATATATTTTAATAACCTTATAACAATATTTTATGTTAGGGAAATTAATAAATAATTTTTATAAAACAAGCTTTATATTAATATAACTTAACATTTTTATTAAAGTAAGGGATAATTTAAAAAGATTATATCATATATATAATAATATTAATATTATAAATTAAAATTTTAACTATAACATTTTTTTAAAATTACCTTAAATAAATCGTGTAAATGCTATTTTAAAGGTATAAAGTAAATTATAAAAATATAAAATTATAAGTAATAATATCGCTATTATATAAAGTTAAAAAGAAATTAAATAAGCGGTGAAAAATAATAATAAAATTATAATAATAACCCTTTTATTTATTACTAAGGGAAAAATTAATAATAAATTTTACTTTAATTTATGTAAAGGTAATAATACCCTTACTTAATCCTTTCTTTTTAAATATATAAAATTTAAAAAAATATTTAATATAAATAAAGCATTTATACTATTGAAATATTAGGATTAGGATTATATTATTAATTTTAAAAAAGAAAAGAAGCTACCTTTTAGCCTAATTTACTTATTAATAAAAAAGGAATTAAAGATATTTAAGAAATATATTAATAACGTTTTTAAAAAAAGATAAATTAAGCCTTTAAAAAGTATAGCAAAATTATTTATACTATTTATGTTTAAGTTAAAAAAGAAGCTTTAATTTTATATTAACTATAAAGCATTAAATTAAATAATTAAAAAAGATTATATTATATTATTATTAGTAAATAAAATCTTAAATTAATTAATTAGGGCTAAATATTTTATTAAGCTTAATTTAAAAAATATTTATTATAAGCTATAAATTAACAAAGGTAATAAATAAAAAATAACGTTTAAAATTAAATATAAATACTTTAAATATATAATAATATTATTTAAGTTATTAAATACCTTAATTATATTTTAAAATTATATTAATTATGTATTTATAAGGCTAATAAATATAATATATATCATTTATTTAAATAATATCTTAATTTACTTTAATAATATCGCCTCGCATATATAATATATTTATAATATTTTTAAATAATTAAAAAATTAAAAGCTATATATAAACCTAATAAAATATAAGTTTAATACTAAGGAAATAATATTCCTAAAATTTATAATATTATTAAAAAGTATTAAAATAAATTAAAAAAAAATAAAGGTAATTTTAAAATAATAATCACTTTATAACATATATAATATATAAACTTTCCTAAGCTTTGTAAGCTTTTATAAAAGATTTATTAAAAATTACTTAAAAATTATAACCTTACTTATTAACTTATTAAAAAAAAATCGATCCTATTATTTAACCTTTTTACTAAGGCATTAAAAGCCTTTAAAAAACTTAAGAAAATATTTTTAAAAGTCCTTATTTTAAAATATTTTAATAATTAATTATTAACTTAAGTAAAAATAAACATATTATAATAAGTGGTAAAAGTAATTTTATTTTAACTTTATAAAAAAAAATAATATCTTATTACTTTTATTTTAAAGAAATTATAAAGCATTAAAGCTAATTATATTACCTTAAATACGAAAATATTAATTATTATAAATATATTTAAAAAATAAAGGTATTACTTAATATACTTAAATAATTAAATTAATATATTAATAAATTATTTAAACTTTTAATATATTATGTTAAAGTTAAAGCTAAATAGTAAATAAGTTAAATAAATTAAAGCGTTTATAAACTTTAACTTTTAAATAATTTATAAATTTAAAAGTTTTAATTTTATTAATGAGTTGTTATAATAATCTAATTATATAAACGAAAAAAAAAAAATTAAGGCTTATAAAAATATTTTATTAAAGTTTTAAAAAAGATTTTAAAATAGCTAAGAGAAATATTACATAATAACTAATAACTTAAATTTTAATAAATTAAAAATAATTATAAAAGTATATACCTTATTATTAAAAAACTATATAAAAAAGTATAATATATTGTTAAGGTTTTTAAAAAGGTTTAAAAATAACTAGGAGCCATTAAGTAATTAAAGGAATAAAGGGTAATCATTAAAATAAAAGTAAAATAATAAGGAGTTTAGTTAAATCTAAATATTATAAAATAATAATAAAATATTAAGTATATCTTTTTTAAAAAAAATTTATAAGGAATAAAAAAAAGACCTATTTATTAACATAAAAGTATGAAAATAATATTATAATAGTTACAAAAAGAATAAGCTAATTTAAATTATAAAAAAAAACTTAATAAAATATTAAAGTAAAATTTATATACCTTTTATATTAATATTAAAACTATTTTACTACTATTATAACATACCATTTTTAAAGTATTAAGGGATAATAAAAATGATTAAAAAATTAATAAAGTGTTATTATTAAAATAACCTTAAAAACGATATAAAAAATTATATAAATAGCTATGTAATTTATTAATAAATAAAAGCTTAGAAATATTTCCTATATAATAAGTTAAATTCGCTATTAATCCTTAACAAACTAAGTAAAAAAATATCTTTAAATTTTATAACTAAATTATTAAACTTAATTATATTAAAAAATCATATATATAATAATATATTAATAATAATAAATAAATTTTTAAAATACACTTTATATATTATAATAATAAAAAACTTAACTATTAATAACTTAATTAAAATATTTTTTACAAAAATATTTTTATAAATAAAATTATTAAAAAATATTATATTAAATAAAGAATCATTATTTATAAGTAAATTTTAAACAATGCTTTATTATAAGCTTATAATAAATTAAAAACTTAATATAATATATTACTTATAAATTAATAAATAAACTAAGCAATAAAATTAAAACTTAAAACATTATTTAAAAACCTTTTACAACTACAAGTAAAGCAATTAAACAAAAAAGCTAATATTAACAAAATAAATATATAATATTTTAATATATTTCATATATAACCAAACCTTAGCTTATATTTATATCAAATTTATACCATAAAATTTAATTAACCTTATAATAAAAAAAGTAAAGTAAAATTTAATAAAAGATTTAAATAAAACAAATTAAATATATTAAGCTTAAAAAAAAATAACAAGTTTATTATAAACTTTAAATAAGTTATATACTAAATAATATAATAAAAATAAAATAAAAAAAATATTTTAAATAAGGAAACAAGTTTTAATATTTACAAAAAATATTAATTAAAAACGTTTTAATTAAAAACTAATAAATAAATACTTAAGTTTTTTTAAAATAAAAAAAATAATAAAATAACACAACTTAATATATAAATTAAAACTATTATTTAAATATAAAATATATAATATTTTTAATATTAATAATCTTAAACCTTTTAAATTAAAACCTAATAAAATTTTAAAAAAATAAGAAATAACTTTAATTAATAATAATGTTTATAAAGTAAAAATAATCTTAAATTATAAAGGTAAAGGAAAAAACCGATAATATTTAATTTAATGGATAAGATATAATAATAATAACAACTTTTAAAAAAAGGCTAAAAATATATTAGAAAATATTAAAAGGAAATATAAAAAAAAACTATAAAAAAAGCTTGCCGCAACTATATTACAAACGCAAAAAAAACTAATAAACACCGCCTAAGCTTCGCTTAACCTTTTATCTTCATTATCTTTTTTATCGCTATTAGGTAAATCATTATTATTATTACCACTTTAATATAGCAAAATGAAAATATTTTTTTTACCTTATAAAAGATTAAGGCTATTTTAATTAAAAGATTAAATAGAATAATTATTAATAAAAAGATTATTACATAAGGAAAAATAAAAAAACTTATAATAAAATAATTAATTATAAAGATATTAATAACCTTATAAACCTAACAAATCTTAATAATAATATCTTTTAAAATAATCATAATAAATTTAACCATATTTACTAAATATTTTTAACAATTAATTATATCTTTACAACGCTTTTTTATAACCTTTACTTTATTTAAATTATTCTTATTTTTAAAAACTTATAAAACTTTATACAAATTATCTTACCAATTTTAAATTTAATCTTAATAATAAATAAATAAAAAAGGCTAATAATAATAACAATAAAAGAAATACATATAAACCAAATATTAAAACTTATAATAAAGGCATTATAAAAGACACAAATAACTTATTATTATTAAAAATGTAATTAAAAAAAACAATATTAATAATATATTTTTAAACTAAATAAGTTATAGCTAATTTATAACTATATAACCTTTACAAAGATAAAAATAATAAAAACATTTTTCAAAAATATTTAAAATAAAACCATTAACTAAAAAACTATAATAAGGTAAAAAAGATATACACTTTTAAATTTAATATAACTATAATTATTAGAATTACCTTCTTATTAATTTATTATAATATAAGTATAATAATAACATAATATAAAACAATTACAAATAATAAAAGTTATATTACTATTATAAAAAACAAGTTTTTTACTAATAAAAACATATAAAAATAATATATTAATAAAGCTAAAAAATAATAACGTTAATACGTTAATAATAAGAGATATTAATAATATATGAAAAAATGAAAAAAGCAAAAAAAAGCAAAACATTAAAAAAGAAACCATTATAATTAAATATTAAATTAAAATATCAAAAACAACATTATTATTATTCAAAAATAAGGGATTATATAATAATAAAAAGGTTTATAATAAAAAGCACATAACATAAATAAAGTAATTAAAAAACATAAGGAAAATACATATATATTATAATAATCTTATAACAAATTAAAACTTTTAAAAATAAAAGCATAACCAAAGGAATAACTTTATTAAAAGATAATAAAAATTAATATTAAATAAATATAATATTACTAAAAACTCGCTTTACTTATACATATATAAGGGATAAAAAATTCCCTTAATATAAGATAAAAAGATAAGCATTAATAAATCACTATTATATCACATTTAACTCAAAATAATTTTACTATTTCCTTTATACATTTACTTTATATATGACTTATATTAAAAGGCCTTTTTAACATCTTTTAATTAAACTTATTAACTATTAAATTTATTAAACTATTTTATCGATAACTTTTATTATAAAAAATATTAATATTCGAAACTTATTAATAAGTTAATAATATAATCTTTATAAAAAAAATTAATTTAACACTTTAACCACTTTATTTTTAACACTTTTATTATAATAATACTTTTTACAATTAAACCTATTATTATTAAACAATTATATATTTAAAAGCTAACCTTTTTAATAAGTTAATTAACCATTAATACACTTAATAATACAACTATTAATTTATTAATATAATCCTTAATATACTTATCCTTTAATACAATTTTTAATATAATTAAAAATATAATTATTAATTTACTAATATAACTACTAATATATTTATCTTTTAATATAACTATTAAAACAACTATATAAATATTATAAGGTTTTATTTTAAAACTTTACTATATTAATTAAAGCCATTAAAAAGAAAAAAAAGCTATTAAACAATTATTTATATAACTTTTAATACTTATTTTAATATAACTTTTATAACTAAACAACTATTAATCCTTTTATATAACTTTTACAATTAAACAATTATTAATTCCTTTATATAACTTTTAATATAACTTTTAATAAAACTTTTAATATAATTAAAAATATAACTTTTTATATAACTTTTAATAAAGCTAATAATATAACTTTTAATATACCTTATACACTTATTAATCTTTTAATATAGTTAAAAATACAACTATTAATTTAACAATATAACTATTAACACACTTATTTAATAATATAACCTTTAATATAATTAAACAATTATTAATACATTTTATTAACAACTTTTTAACTAATAAAATTACCTTATATATACTTTAAAACTCGTTAATAAAAGAGAAAAAACTTAAAGCTATTAACAAACTTAAAACTAATATAAAACTAACATATATTAAAGCTTTAAAGCTTTATTATAAAGCTTTTTAAAGCTTTTTTAAGCTATTAAAAAAAATATTATCAAATAACTATTAATATAACTATTAATATAACTATTAATATAACTATTAATATAATTATTAATACAACTATTAATATAACTACTAATATAACTATTAATATAACTACTAATATAACTATTAATATAACTATTAATATTTTTATTAATATTTTTACTAATATAATTACATTAATTCCTTAATTAATAATAACAAAATTACCTTATATATACTTTAAAACTTATTAAAATAAAAGGAAAAAACCTAAACTTAAACTTATTAATAAACTTAATACCTAATATAAAGCTTATATACATTAAAGCTTTATTATAAAACTTTTTAAAGCTTTACTATATAAGCTTAAACTATTAATTAATTAATTAAAAAAAGAAAAAAATTACTAACAATTAATTACTTTAATTACTTTAATTTAACATTAATATAATTATTTAATACGGTTAAATTAAATAATTATTAATAATTACAAATTAATATAACAATAATAAAATATAAAAAAATACAAATTAATAATAATAAAAATGTTTAATTAAAAAGATTTAATATATTTATAAATAATTATTAAAGAAATAATAAAATATAAAAGGAAATATAAAAAAAAAGAAAATTTACTAATATTAAAATATATTTATTTATAAGGCTTAACCTTAATTAGTTAATATATTAAATAAAGTTATAAAGTTATTTAATAACTTTATATTACACACATATTAACTTATATAAACCATTTTAAATATAATAATAATACACTTAAAAATAGCCTTATTTTTAAACGTATAATTATATAACATCCTTATTTTAACCTTTATTACTTACGTGATAAACCTTGTTTAACTTATAATGTTAAAAAATATTTATTTCTTATATAAATTTCGCATTTTTTTAATACGTTATTTTTAATATTTAATTACTTTATAAAAAAAAATAGTAAAAATAATGTAAATAAGTTAAAATAAACAAAATGTAATTAATAATAATAAAAATGTTTTTAAAATATCCTTTTAATATAAATATCCTAAGTTATTACGTTACAAAGTTAGTGAGTTTTAGTGTAAAAATGCCCTTTAAACGTTTTTATTTTCTCCCCACTGTACCATTTCTACATCCAACGAATGTATTAATGGCAGCCGCTGTATGGCTACATATAGACACCCCGTCGAACACGGGCCGCTGTTGTCAGCAATACAGAGAAATTTTTCAAGTGCTTCCCCGCTAGGTAGAACAAGTACAACTCAGCGTGGCAACTCCCATCGCTGATGGTGCACCTTTCCCTACCTTCATCTATTCAGCCGGTGCATCGTTTCTCTAGTTGTAGAGCTTTGTGCGGCTGGTCGAGTGTGATATTATCCGCCTTTTATTCTGAATATTAGGAACTATTTATACGTTCATTGGAGAGCTCGCAAGAGTTGTTGATATCGTCGTACTGGGTTGTGCTTGCCTTGACCTAGTAATTTTCAGGGCGGTGGTTAAGGCGGAAATGGGCCTTTTTATAATCTCATTTCCACTATTCTCACCATTTATTCATATCTCCGCATGTACTCTCTGCCTAGAGGTACAATACTCTTTTTATACTGATTCTACATCCGTCCATGCTGGATCCGCTTTGCGTAACCATGCCCTTGAGGCTTTCGGATACTCTATCCTTAAGAGTCTAGGTGACTTCTCGACGAACCATGGAGAGCCACGTAATTTGTGACTCATGATATACCACACCATTTTAGTCTGGAAACTCGGGGGTCAGGATTAAAATCGATGCAAATTAGACTGGACAGAAAGACCCTTGACGGTTTCATTCGATATATCACTCTAGACGCATTATGACCTGACCCTTCGCTAGTTTGAACTTTGGTAGCGACTGTCCGCAAGGTGAGATGAATCTCTAGCGATGGAGATGATTATTTGGCTTGAGCGCATTGTAAACTGAAGTTAAGATGTTATTCCAAATTCAAATTTCTTTATAAGGTAAGACAAGAATGGTTATGCTAAGCTTGAGAATCGTAGTGGCTTCGCCAGAGGCTAAGTTTATGATCATGCTTTTCCGGTAACAGCTTCTTATCTGTCTTCGGGTTACCGCCCACGCATTTTGGTCTCGTCCGTCACCCTTGAGTTGCCCCTTACGTCATGACAGTTTTATCCTCTCGTATCAAGGCACGTACGCCCCCCTTTACGGCGAAAAACAACATTGGATAAAGTATCTAAATATCGTATTTAGAGTCAGGGTTAGCGCTAGGGTTCTGCGCTGCTGATCTATATATCTGGAGGACGAATAGCCGACGGCCATCTACCTTCCAAAGTATCACGATCTAATGGAGGTAAGTTCAGATCAGGCAGCAGTTTAATAGGTGCTCAATGCTTGGGTACGTTGCGATGGGCACCGGTACTGTTTTGCGAGAAATTGTAGGTATCGTTGGATTGGCTAAATTGGTTAAAGGAAGTTGCCTTCGTGAACACGGCCAATCGAGGAAGGAAATAACGGATTAAATACCAAATGTGCAGTTACGAAAGTTGTGGGGATATCTGACTCTTTCCTTACTGGTGTCCCTTGGAGATATTAGTTCGCTTTTTAAGCGTCAGATGACTTTAGGTTAAAATAAATCCAGGCTCATGACTCACGTTATTATATCTATTAGATACATACCTAGATACATTAGGTACATATATGTATCCTACAATTTGTCCTTATTCATCCGAGTCAATTGCCTAATTTTCCTACGTGTAGATACTTTCGTTGGTCCGATTAAACTGGCGGAGTCCAGTATTTTCAAGGCTTCCCCTTTTTATTTTCGATTGGATGGTTTAAATATGCGTGAGTATATTTGGCAGGATCCATGGATGGCTTAATGTTTGATTCAGACATTTCTTAATCATAAGATCCATCGTTATAACCTGGAAGGTACACATGTCCCGAACTTTAAATACTGTAAATATTCTGGTATTTATGCACCTACCAACGCGTTAGAGGAAAATATCTGCAAATTAGTAAGGTTCTGATCTGATAAAAATGATACAGCTTAAATATGTACCTGATTGGCGTGATTTATCTAAGTTATTGGGAAATCTAACAGCTATGACCGGTTGTACCTAATAAGATTTTCTCCCAAAATGGCATAGTGCCTCCTTGACGTATGTTTGTACGGTGGTAGTCTATAGCAACTGCTTGCGATGTACCTTGTGCACGGTAACTCCATGTCGGATTAATTATGTAATCAATCTTGAAGAGGCTAGGGGCTGCTGAATGGGCCAATAGGAAGGAGGATCCACTGTGGTTTTTCAACATTCTGCCAAGCCTGAGGCTGATAATCCACCTCTTTCCTTCTCCAACATCGTTATATCCAGCCTTGTCGTCGTCTTCGCACATCAAACACGTCCTTAGAGAATCGAAACCACCGATACAACGGAAAATACAAACACCTTGTACCAATATTTCGATTAATCACCTACCTATCTGATGCGATTTCCTTTAATATTTCGAGATTTTCAATTGGCTACCTGCTATTTCGCCGCTGTTCGCTTGCTTCTAGCCTCGTTGTCGAGGGTGATTACTGGGTTCCTGGGTCCCGTGCATGGGATTTATCGGTACTAGGTGGCCTAACCACAGTGAAAGTAACGACATATTTACCTCTGAAGGTACCTATTTTATTTGAAGAGATATTTTCTACGCATCACCTAGGAGATCCCCTGGGTAACTGTCCAGAATTCTAATCACTCCCGCCCCACTCTCTCTGCTGGAAACATATAAATACTGAGCTCCCCTCCAAAGGTTTTACTCTTCCTTTCCTCTTCCTTCTTCAAGTTCTCATCATCTTGACAACTTACCAGTCTTTCTGCACACTTCTACGCAACCAGCAAATTTGACGAACAACACCATACACACATCATTCCTCAATCTGCTTCTTGCGTTTTCATCATCTGCATCACCAAAAACTCACTCAATTCACAATCAACGGACTGTTGCACTTTATCTTGTGCGCACTCCAAGGCAGATCTTCAGGTTTTCGGCGAGTGGTCATTGAGTTCAGGTATGTACCTAATATCTGCACCCTTTTTCATCTATACACCCTTGGTTTCAACATCCTACTCCTGATACAGCGAGATCCCAATTACCGTCCATTTCTTTTCTTGTACAATTTCTAACTTGTGTGTTAGTCTTGACTTGTTCCGCCATTCTCTACTTGGTGGAACTTGCTTCGCTTCTCGTCATTAGATAGCAGGCAACCGTGTTGTGCCCCTCAATCACACACACCCCTCCTTCCTCTTAGTCATCTCTACACTCTTTACCACTCCACGCTGATCTCGTACCAATCGGTCGAGCATCTTGCGAAAGCACGTTCCAGCGCGAGACGAGCACCTCGTGAGTATGTGATTAATCTACTATTTCCTCTATAGGATACCCGACTAACGAATCAGCAGTACATTACTCTTGCCAGAACCTTCTCTACGGGTTTCTAGTCTTGTGTCCGAGAACTCGATCTCGGTAGACCATCTCTTGTCACCACTTCATCTTCATTCAAGGTTACTCTCTTGTCACAATGTCGGCTTCTAGAGATGCTCGTGGTTCTGTTCAGGATGCTGTCAATCGGGGCTCCGTGAACGAGCCACGACTTCTCTGGAACCAAGAGACTGTGAGAGACGTTGCGGAGTCAGTTGGTGCTCCTCGGATCGGCGATGAAGCTTTGCGAACGCTTTCCCAGGACGTTGAGTATCGAATTGGCCAAGTCATCATCGAGGCTCTTCGGTACATGCGACTCGGCAAACGCACCAACTTGACCACCCAAGACGTCTCTCAGGCAATGAGAGCCCTTGACGTGGAACCAATGTACGGCTACACAACAGTACGACCCTTAAAGTACGGGGAGGCTAGCTTGGGCCCGCAGGCATTGTTCTACGTTGAAGATGAAGAGGTGGACTTTGAGAAGTTAATCAACGCTCCGTTGCCTAAACTGCCGAAGGATATGACATTCACAGGTAAGTTCTATGAGAACTAATGAAACATGATGTTTCGGCTATTCTAACTTTGTGTCCGTAGACCACTTCCTTGCCACAGAAGGAGTCTTGACTGTCTGTCCCGAGAACCTTTCCGCTGCAGAGCTTCGCAACCACGACTTTTTACCTAAAGGTCCTGGCGCCAACCCGGCACTTGCAGCTCTGTCCGGTCAGGACAACCCTGCCTTCAAGCCCGCAGTCAAGCACGTCGTTTCTCAAGAACTTATCTTGTACTTTGAGAAGATCCAAGCTTGTCTCATGGACGATAGCGAGGATGTTGAAGTGCAACGACTGCGTGAGGCTGCCCTTGAGTCCGTCAGTTCCGAGCCAAGCATTCATCAACTCATTCCGTACTTCGTCAACTTCATCTCGAACCAAGTCGCCCACAACCTTCACGACATCTTTGTTCTACGACAGATGATGGAGCTCACCAATGCACTCATCAGCAACGACTACCTTTACCTTGCACCATATGCCAGCTCTCTCTCTTCGGCGGTGCAAACTTGCTTGATGGGCCGAAAGATCGGTGTTGACAATGGAATTGGCGGACTCAAGGCTCAATACGACCTAAGGGAGTTCGCAGCTACTCTGCTCGGACGTCTCGCAAGGAAGTACTCACAGGAGAACAAGATGTTCCAACCCAAGCTCGTCCGTTCGTGTCTAAAAGAAATGCTCAACCCTCAACGACCGGCGGCAGTTTGGTACGGTGCAATCATGGGCCTCGCATCTGTGGCTAGCAACGCCGACTCAATCAAAATCTTTATCATCCAACAATTGAAAGAGTTTGAGCGCGGCATGCTTCTCCCATTACAACAGAAGGCGCAATACGATCAGATAGCGACCATTGAGTTCGAGACTCTCGTGGGAGCTATCATGAAAGCGATCGAGCAATGCACAGGCGATGATATCCCCTTACTCAACGGCATGAATGGCTTCTCAAGCGAACAAGAAGAGAGTCAGATCAAGGCATTCGTGGGTGATATCATCGGTGAACGCATCATTGCACTAGGTAATCATAAATTGAACCTAGCCGTCTTGGATGCGCGCACGCTCAGGTAAGCACAGGAAAAGCATTCTACGAGCATGGCACTCTTCATTATGAACTTTTAGCTAATGTCAAATAAAGGGCCATTGGTGACAACTTTTCAAGAGTCTAAATGGTGTCCTGACCCTGGCATTTACGGTTCTGGTGTTGTGGTGGTCTGATGTTTGGTGTCTGGTGCTTGGTGCTTGGTGCTTGGTGTTTGGTGTTAGCGGTGGATTTCGAGGGTTTTTGGGGCTTCCACAGTGAAGCATAAGGAGGATTTTTGCATAAATTGCATTGGTTTGGGAGACAGTCACTACAAGTCGTATACTCTCTACGGATTTAACGTTCTACTGGCAAAAGAACCATGTAGACAAAAGGAATACGCAGACAATGTATTCCGTGCGACATTAATACACACTTCACACTTCACACCATACATACGTCTTCTCGTCCATCACGTTTGACTCTGCCAACTTGTAGTTAACCTTTTGTTTCCGTTGTACTCTACATACACAATTGAACGCCCGTAGTTTCGAGTATCCTAGTCATTTCATTGTCCGTCCACTCCATCCACGCGTCCTAATCTCCTCTACCTTAATGACTTAATCATAGGAGGAAGACGGCGCTTAAGGTACCGACAATGCTGGCTCCTAGGACGAGATAACTAGTCTGCTGGATCGTCTGTTTCTTAAAACCGACGGCGAAATCCCAGACCAGATGACGGATACCGTTAGAGAAGTGGAAGAAGAAGGGCCAGGCCACAACCATCTTGAGGCCGGTCTTGACAACGGGAGGTAACGATGCGGCGGCCTCGGCTAGCGTCGCGGACTCGACGTGCCAGCCGGTGAGGGGGGCGACGAGGTAGGCGATAGAGAAGGCGTAGAGGGATGTGCTTAGAGCTTGACCCGTGATGCGGGTCCAGATGGAGGCGCCGAACCAGGTCTGGCTGTAGTCGTAGGTCGTCAGATGCGGCGAGACGGGACGTCGTAGGCGCTGCGAGGCGAGGATGGATTGAGCTTCGGATTGGCTGATTTTTTGTGTGGATGCGCCTCTGCTATTTATTCTGAGTTAGCAATAGCTTTGGAGTAGCTAATGTCGCCTTTGTCTTGTTCATGTTTCCCAGCGTAGTTATTATCGCCATCGTCACAACACATCTATATGGCATTCTAGATGTGACGACAGTCGCTGCTCGAATGAAGTCGGATGAGGGGATTCGGGATCGAAGGGATCTCACCTAATCTGTAGGCTTGTAGCATTCGTCGCGAGGGCAAGTCGCGGGAGGTTCTGGGTCATGAAGAGGGCATTGGGCTTGACGGCGGCTGCTTGAGGTGAAATACACATTTATAGTTAGCAAACTTGAACTATGACGTTTCTAGGTACGAATTGGTAATCCATCGCAAGTTATGTCCATCTTAGAACATGAACTTTGTATGCAGCTTTACGGTGTAAAACAGGATGGTGGTTAATTACCTTGCCGCAGCGCCCGAATACCAACTCTCTGTGCGATCATCGTTTCGCGATGTGATTGAAATTGTACTTAGTCCAGGTACAATGAAACTGTCGACTCGGGCCGCAGGACAAGCCGGAGAGGACGGACGAAGATGACGCCGGTGTCGCTGGAATAACTCAATTGGTGCTGCTTGTCGCGGCTACGTAGAGTCGAGTTCGGACAAAGAGTCGAGATCGGTGATGATGCGCTCATAAGACGTCGAAAATGCAGAAGGTTTGAATCGAATGGTTGATTTTCGGCATGAGGAAATCCAAAGTCCAATCCCACCTCTACCCTCGGCTTTTATCCTGGCCAATTAGATAACGGATGATCAATGCTGACCACGGGTGCTAAAAGAAGTACCGATGTAATAATTACCTGATGATCGCGAGATAAGATGTGAATCACGTGAATGGCTGGTCTGTGCAACGACGTGCGCCTAAGCAAAATTCATCGCGGCACAAACGCGTAACTTCTCTTTTTCCTTTCCTTTTTTCCCTCAGATAGCACAGAGTGTCCAGGCCACCAATGTCTTGCCAGAACATTGGGACATTGTGTACAGGTCACTGCGGCTTTGCGCCGTATGGGTGCTCTCAGAGTAAATATTCTTGGGAAAGAAGGATCCGTCGTTAATCTCGGCGTCGAGCTGCTCACCGTCTCGACGTCGTTTCATTTTGAGATCTACATACTGTTCGGAGTCTGTTACCTGCGCGTCGCGGAATGAAGGGTCGATTTTGGCTACTATTTTCACATCTACCTCGATTGCGTCACCATTATGTCGCCATATCGTGATTCAATCGCGAGTCGTTGGCATTTTGCCTTAGAAGAGAGTAGTTGGTAGTCTAGATACATACGCAATAGCGTCAGATAAAAGCAGTTTGTAACATTCGTGCTCCTTCCCTTTGATCTACTGTGAATACTATTTGCTAGGTCATTTCTAGATTCCGAATTCACCTTAGTCTCACAGTATTATCAACATGGACATTCGAAGTGAAGAAGCTGCGCACTCGAAGTGTTATGGTCCTGGGTCTGTGCATTACAGTACCAAGCTGAATCATGGAAGTTGCCCTAGATACATATGTACATGAGATACCTGCACCTACCACTCAAGCTGCCTGGGAAACCACGACGACGCGCCTGCTTCGCGCCTCAATGATATTTAAATTTAGGAAAGGCATGGGCGTCCAACTTGATGTTTCCGCTCTTTACAGTTATTCCATCAACATACACCCCACCAAGTTGGCAGTCGGTCGCGCTCCTCGGATTGTTCACATGCAACCACTCTCATCCTTCTTCCATCCGTCTCAGGCCTGATCGTCTACTTCGCCCGCCCATGTCTTTTTGAAAGATGATCTAGCAGTCTGGTTCTGGCATCTTTTGTCTCTGTTTTTCCCATTTACGACGGAGGTAGGCATGCATCAGTGATTTTGGCCGACTTCGATTATCATCGGCTACATCGATATTGATTCAGCTTCCTCATAGTACCTTTACGGCCAACTCGTTGTATCAGGGTCTATCCTTTTGGAAAACACCGCTTCGGCCTTCATATCCTTTAGGTACTGTTGCAATTGGTACTACGCCTATTAACCTCGTCATATTTTACATCACTGCCATCCAAGAACCGACCTACATTGCGTTGTGGTAAGTTCCATTCACCATTCACCTTCTTCATACATTTCTATATCTTCATTTCTTTCCCCTTTATTCCAATTTCACTGCTGGGCCGTCTTATTTACTAATTCTCTCGCACAATAGTCGCCGTCCCTCTCTTCCTAGACGCAACTATCAACTTCATCATTCATTAGTTGCTGTATGAGGCTATTTCCACACCACCTCATTTTAACCGTCATCTATTCGGCAGTTGACGTTCTAGTCTAACGCTCTTCGACGCGACCTTCTTTACCCCTTCAATATTCCTGGCTCGAGCCAACATCCATCGTATCTATCAAATCTTTCAAGGATACTCGCTCGCTATTCTTGGTCTTTTGAAGGCTCTACTTTCTAATCTAGGTAATTGACATACCTTATTAAATGATTCAATTACATTTTGGGATACTCATGAATTTATAGTACCGTCCTATGAGTTATTAATTCGACCATGGGTTCTTCATCTCGTCCTCAAGGTAACAAGCAGCCATCATGGGCTACTATTGTTGGCAATCAGAGTCCCGACGGGAAGGATAGTAACGTCGCCGCCCCAACCCCTACGCAACCCGCAAAGGTTGCGTTCAAGCCTAAGGGAGGCAAGAACTGGACGAACCACAAAAATGGTCAGCGCTTCCAGCAATCACAGCATTCACGTTCTTTCCATCCTTCAAACTCCACGAGGCCTCCTGCAACGACCTTCAGAGACCAATACCTTCAGCAGGTTCAGGACGCTGAACAGTCCGCAAGTCACACACCCGAGCCAATTAAGCAGCCTCTGGTCTTAACCCAAGACGCCCAGTCTTCCGTGCATCTCAACACCGAGCTTGCATCTCTGAAAGCTACGGTCGCGACTTTGAATGACGATCTATCCCGTCGCAGCAGTGATCTTATCCAAGCCAAGACAGATTTGGCTGTTAGAGATTCGGAAATTGAGAGCCTCAAGAATACTATCGCAATGCTTAACCAGAAGCTTGATTCGACTGCAGCTGCTGATAAGGCGAATTACGCTAAGTTTACTGCTAAGGACAACATGATCAAGAAACTGCAGTATGAGAATGCTAGCTTGAGAGATGCAATCCATACCGGTGTGATGTCTATAGCCCAGATCTATGGACCTGGCACTACTCAAGCCTTTACTAAGATTGCGAGTAAGGAGGCAGACATGATCGAGCAGGAAGCTGCAAAAAGCTTCTCAAACGGCAATCGCAGTGTTCAGCCAACGCAGCGTTCGCCTAACAACTCCTCGCACGTCTCTAAGCAAAACGGAGGCCCTCCTCATGGACAATCTACTCGTAATGGCCGAGTGGATATCGCTTCAAAGAAGACTCAGAAGCAAACCCAACATGTTCGAGATGTCGCTATTCTTACTGTTAAGGAAGATGACCGTCCTAGCGACGTCAGTACTACTGTTACAGCAGATGTAACAGATCATCTTGTTAAAAAGGTTGACGTACAAGGAGAAGAAATTCATCCAGCTGTAGAAGAAAACCATACTCCTACCAAGGACAACCCCGCCGACGGGTACCTTGATCTGCCCGCCTTGGCCAACGATTCGAGCTCTGAGCAGAACGCGGTTGTAAGCTCCAATGTCGATGTCACACCCGACAATCACGATGCTCCTGCTGTTAAGAGTTCTGATCTTTCTCCAAATGAAGGCGTGAAAGTTGAGAACCCGCCCCTCTCCGAGGCTCGCGCCCCGTCGACTATCCAGACACAAGATCCTTATGTCCTCGATGAGAAGAATAACAACGCTGACGTCAGCTCACCATCGCAGGTTAACGATGACATCTCCACAGTCCATGGGAACGTCGACGCAGCAAGCGGCAAGTATGCCTTCAAGGGCCAGGAGTCAACGGACCCTACACACGGAGTTATTGGAACCAACGCTCACGCCAGCACCATTTCTTCCTCATCTCAGGTCGAACATGGTACAATGGGAAATGACACACCCAATTCTTATTGGGGAGCTCGCCCAAATAATGGGATTAAAGGTGCGCAGGCCATTGCCAAAACTATCGCCGCCGCTCTAGCAAATGATAAGGTTCAGCTAATACCACTCTCAGTTATATTGATAAATCCGGGCATCACCAGGCCTACGGGCGAGATTAATCCCAATATTTCCGCGGCGGAACAAACGAAACCGACCAATGACAAGCCGACGGAAAACAATGGTGGTTGGGTGAACGTTCAAGCTAAGAACCGGCATAGAAACAAGGCAAAGGGTAAGGCGAAGCAGAAGGCAGATGTCACAGAGAACCAAACCCCAGAGCCGAAAGCGAATGACAATGCTCCCAATGCCACTAAGCCGGCACTCAAGGAAAAGGGTGTTCCAGCAAAGGCCCCAAAGCGATGGACTCAAAAGCCCAATGGCACAGTCATTGGCTCCAACTCCGTCTTCTCCCAGGCTGCTAATAAACAGCAGAACGAGCATGATGCAGGCAAGGGCAAGGAGGGGACTCGCAAGGTATCAGACGGAAGCTCATCCAGTGGCAAGAAGCGAGAGAGAATCGGTTCTCCCGCGCGAAAGGTGTCAAACAGTGGTGGTTCACCAGCTCGTAGCACCAATGAGGGAAAGAAGCCACATGTCGAAGAGTCTAAAGTAGCTGGCTCTAAGAAGGACGGCAATCCACCCACTGGTTTGAGCTGGGCGGATGAGATGGATGAGGCCGATGCCAAACTGAAGCAGACCTCCCAGTAATCGCACCTAGGGTATTGTTTCGATGGAGATTTTCGAAAGACATTGATCCTTTTGGTGCTCTACGATACTGCGGGTTGGTGTAGGCTTTAAGTAGTGGCTTTGATCTGGTTAACGCTCAGTTTGGCAGATGAAGTCTACATAATGCGCAAATCAAACTGATGGCGATTGCACACTTGCTACTATACTTTCTCTTGGTGGATGGAGTGCAATCGTATTGCGCTATGACTTGTACTGATTTCTAGTACGCTGCCTCGCTCAAACTCCCCAGTGATTGCCGACTATCTGAAAATTGAAAAAAAGAAGAGATGATGTTTGGTACTTCTCAGCTTTTCTCTGCTCATTAACGGCTAGCCCCTTGGGGTAGCTTCAGGCTACTGGCAAATAGTGGGAGGAAACAAGGCCCCTGTAATATCAAATTGCTGACGGGATCAATACATGAAGATTACCTATTTATCTTAACTGTGTAGAGCTGGTGATAATGATCTTAAGACCGAAGTAACTTCCAATGAGAATCTTTCCTAGGTAAGAGGGAAGAATGGAGGTCTCGGGAGTGTAACCCGAACCGCCTGTATTTGTGACGTCTCTCTGAGCTTCGCGTGGCATCAACCCTTAAGGAGACTCGGGGTTTTCTTCCAATTCCCATTTAAAGAGACCGTATCTCTTATATGAACCTTGGAACTCAATCTTTAGATAAGGCAGTATTCACTCATTGATCTATTACTTGAAACTATCTCGTTGTATTTGGTAGGTGGCGCCCGATAACAGTGGCAATACCGAAGGCTTAGATAGATATAACTTGCCGAATTTCACACCTCCTATGACGCACCCCTGATACATTCACCCAAATCATCGTCCACATTAACTCGGGAAGCACCATAGCCCAATGAACACCCAAACGAGGGCAATCTTGGTTACGCTTCACTATCACTGGAATCTGAAACATATGCATTAGAGTTATAGCATATTGCCTTCAATTTATTAAGTCAGAGCTTGCCTCAATTTTAACTGTAGTTTAATCTAATGCCAAACTACCTAATCTCTAACATCTGAACCATTGGACATTGCGAACTCTCCTCCACGAGGTGATTCAGGCAGTTCAGAGCTTCTTCGCTCCTATACGGATATCTTCTAAGTTTCGAGAGCGCCATCTGAAAATTCATTGCTTTCGGATATTTGGTAATATGCTCTGAAAGCAATGTCTTCCATTCCATGTCTACTTGCCCGAACGCAAATCTGCAGCACACGTACTCGTACCATACCGGAAAGAACCCCGACCGTTCGAAGTCGATGAAACCAGAGAAATTACCGTCCTTGACCATGATGTTGCAGATCGTTAAATCGCCATGAGTGAACGTGTAGGGCCTGCATCGCGGCATATTTGCAAACAACGTCCGGCGCATGTTCTCGTCAAGGTGTAACAACGGCTCCTCGAGTTCCATCCGTAACTCTTGGTCTGATGACAGGGGCTGCTGACCAGCATCTCCCTTAGGGAACAGACTAGCCTCGTACATGGGCATACCGCCAACGGCCTCGATACGAGGGGACGTTAACCCGCGCATCTCCTCTAGATTATCGGCCACTTGTTTGGCAATGCGCGTCTTGTCCACCCAGGATAGCGTGGGCCATGCTTGTTCCAATGTCGTGCCTTCAATTCGGGAGGTAATACTGAAGTAGCGCGAGCCGTCAATCCACTCCTGCATGATGTCAGGGATCGGAATGTTGACTTTCCCCTTCAAGAAGCGAAGGTTTATCCCTTCATAGCTTGGAGGGAAGACCATTCTATCCTTGAGGATAAACTTAGAACCGATCGACCAAGCACCCTTATCATATGCGGTATCGAATAGCTTAATATTACTGTTATAGTTCACCCAGGAATTGTTTTCGAGAGCCCATCCACATGCGACGCATGTGTCTGCATCTCTCTCACTACTGTGGTGCGAGCACGACATGATTTTGAATAGGCTTAATTGAAGCGGATACCAGTATGTGTAAAGTAAAGTCGAATGTCGGGGTACGATATTAGAGAAAATGAATAAAATTGCTGGATTTATATATCCTTGGGCGTCCCAGTTTAACCCCCAGGACATAAAAGGAGATACAATACCTTTATGTCAAACGTACAAGGGACAAAGACATGAAAGGATAATTCGCATTGTAATTATGAAAAAAGGGGGGTTGGAAGGCTCTTTGTTTGATAGGAGTATTCCGAGCGTAGAGGTCGCGCCTATGAGGTACTGGATGCATGACCAAGTCAATAGAGTTATCAGAAACTATTGAATTAGATTTATTTTATTTCTTCAACTTCCAGACGCTGAACATATTAGTGCCCTTACCATTCTCATATGATCTTCGAGGTTTGAAATAGGCGACTCTCTCAAACCGTCCGTATAGCTGTCCAGTCTCAGAGTCCGACTCCTCTTTAATGATTCCGTCACCGCCTTCGGCAAGAATATTCCAGTGAACTCCCTTTAGTCCCCAGGGAGGTCCTGGGGCGGTTAATTCTTTGTATAAGGGAAATTCAAGACAAGCGAGTACCCCATTTGGGGAAAGTAGCTCGCTCATGCGTCGTGCCTAGTCTTTACGCATTTCAGGGGCAAGAGCACATAGGAACTATATGAAGCAACGAAATTAGCCTGCCAATCATACGTTATTCCACGAAGTCTATCAAGCTCAATACTGACCGTGTAATCACAGATTAGATCGAAACTCTGGAAGCTCTCGCTCTCTATTTCCGTTTCTTAGTCTGTCTTGAAGAAATCACCTCGTATGAACTTCACGCTACTAGTGTTATTCTCTACCCGGCTACTCTCCGAGGCAAAGTTGTGGGCAGATGATTCGCGAAGCTCAGTGGCATCAAAGCCATGGAGCGCTAGCATGACGACGTCATAGCCTTTTCCACACCCCTATTTCGTTCGAATATTTGATGTCAATGATGCTGACATAACAGACAGGGGCTGTTGACAGTAACTTACGGGAACGAGTGCTCTTAGTCTACGGCCAGGATGAGATGGTAAGATCTCAGGTCGCGATTCGATCCAATCGATAAGCGCAGGTGAGGGTCTGCCACGGTCTCAAAAATGGTCTTGGCCGGCTTCCCACAGCTCAACCCATCCCAAAAGTTGATTATCTCGGTCACTATCGAGAATAAGTATATATTATCTCATTAGAATGATACGTACCGGTTAGTGAAGTGAGAGATCAGCTGAGTTGGAGATTGAGATTCGGGATTGGTGATCATGTTTCGGTAAACCCCTCCGAGAAATATGTAAAGTGGCTATGGAATGTAGTCACTGTACGTGAGAAGTTACAAGTGCCTGAAGCCGCTAGAAGAGCGCTATATGAATACCCCGCAGAGATCCCAGATATTGTGAGGCGGGGTTATCATACAACGCCCTACGACGACCTATCGTGTCTAAAAATTGATTCAGGTCGCTGTCTCTACGAACGCTATTTCTCTTCCTGAGTTCTCTCGCGAGCAAGAACAAATCGAAAAAGCTCGATTCGCTTTTCAGCACTGATACCAGACCAACCAACGCTGTCCACTGTAAGCAGGTATACTACGAATCTCTACGAGAAGTTAATTCTGAATGAAGATAAAAGTGCTAAGGATATATGTTGCAGACAAGTCACCCTGACCAATAAACATTGTTTTCTAAGGGACATGGGACTCTATCAGCCGTCATAATTATAGCGAGCTACAGGGCACTAACACCTCTACCAAGTTGACCAATTGAATTGCGATATCACCTGGTACCTAACCATACTGAGTGATCAATCAACTGATCTCAGTCTGTTCGTCAGTCAGTCATCCAACTAACCAATTAGATTGACATACTAACTGTTGAATAGGCTGTTGTGTATGGGATCTATTTGTACGTGTGTGGCAATGGGATATTGAAGCCGAACGAGTGTATTACGTAATAAAAGCCACCCGCGTGTTTGGATTATTATTCACCGAGACCACCTCCGCTATAATGCGATGAAATGTAGCGCTTTACAACGCTACAAGCCCTAAATTTATAGCGTGCCCCTGTCTATAAGTGGGTCTAGGAATCATGTCAATTGGTCTGGCCATCCCGATCTGCCCTGACATCTACGAGGAACGTCTTAGCTCAAGTAGCCGCATCAACTTCAACCCTAAAAGCGTCAATCAACGTCTCAGTGTCTTCTAGGCCGGCTGATATCTTGACTTACGCTGGCTTCGTTCCGTAAAGAAAATGTAGTCGTAGTTGGGAGATAATTCCAGTGTAGCGGGATTTATTAAGTGTCTATCTCGCGACTCTAATGCCAAACCCAAGATCTCAACACCGGGCTTATAGTTCGCCCCAAAGTCTCAAGCAGGATTTCAATCAAGCCAGATAGATAATCTCACTGTCTAATGGTTCTTCATGTCTAGCAGTTTTATTTGCGTCTTTCTGGAACCTCCTCCAGGGGCGTCACCTTTTTCACAACACGCGCAGGCGTGCCCATTGCAACGCTCCACGCCGGAATATCCTTCGTTACGACAGAGCTCGCAGCTATGGTACACCCCTCTCCAATTGTGACACCAGGCAGAATGACAACGTGTCCGCCTACCCAGCAATCGTTCCCGATGGTTACCGGCTTAGCGTATTCGACGTCGTCCCTGCGAGATTGGACTTCTGTTTCGTGGGTTGCGGTTAGTATAGAGACGTTCGGTCCAAACATCACACGATCTCCTATTGTGACTAGTGCGCAATCCAGGATAGTGAGGTTGAAGTTGGAGTAGAAGCGGTGCCCGAGGCGAATGTTACACCCGTAATCCACGGCGAGCGAGGGTTCAATGAATACTTCATCCTCGATATAACCCAGGAACTGTTTGAGAATGTTCTTTCTAGCCTTTGCCAAGGTCTCGAAATTGGCCTCCGGGTCGTCGGGGAAGTAGTTATTGTACTTATGCATCCATCTTCGAGCATCGAAACGTGCCTTACTGAGCTCAGGATCTTGAGCATCATAGCTGATGAATTGAGAATTCGTTAATGGAGTGTTCGAATACACATTCCGTACCAGCTGAATAGGGGGCATTTGTATGAGGGGGTCTTATCGATAAGACATCACTCACAGCATCCCAGAGATCATCTTGTCGTATTCCTCCGACTTGGGCACATGAGCGAGGGTAGCAGCTTTTTCAAGCTCTACTGGATTCTTTTCGAGGGCAGCCATGATTCTATCCTAGCCCCAATTACGGGTTGATCTGCCTAAAATGTTAATTAGCTACCTAGCTCATTGAACAGAGCTTGCGCAATGAAGCGACTTGGTTGTCTTACTAGATAAAGCGTACCCCAACGAAAATCACCCTCTTCGTCTCCGTAAAATCGGGAGAAGTGTATAACGCGAGCAACTGACCAGACACGTATTATTTTGAAGTGGAACACGAACACGTCAACGAAGAGTCTTTGTCGGCTTGGCTCGCCGGACCGGCATCTCAGCCACCTCATAAATGCAAAGCGGCTTGCAGCTTAATGCTCCACCCAGCACCGCCACACTGCTTCTACATGTAACCCTAACCCTGGAGATGGTAATTAACGGAAACTCTATATGTGAAATATCACATCCAGTATAGTAGTAAAGACTCTTTCGAAGCATTCCCATCGAAGAAGATTCTCCATATAACCTTTGGCGCCTTAGTAGGTTAGCGGGATATTGTGAAAACTTATTTGAACTCACGCAACTCGCCGAAATGAACACACCTGGTGAAAACGCGAAAGGTTTTTTCAGCTAGTCGTTCCTATTTTGAGCGCCGGTGAGACCTTGATATAGCCATCTGCTGTAGAAAATGGCGGCTCAAAGCTCCGTATGTCCTATCAGCTAGATTGTGTCTTAGTTTCGAAACAAAAATTCGCGATCGGCTTCTCTTTCCCAATCCAGCTAATGATATCAACCACAACTCCAAATTAGTGACGTTCTAGTACAATTGATCATCTCTGTTGAGGTATTATTATGAAGAAGTGTGTTTGGCATTCGTCATTCAAGTGGGCGACGGCTAACCTCATGAAGAGTATATATAACCATCTCAGTCATTAGTTCAGTTTCACAAACCTTGCCTATAAATCATATACAATTGTGACGATGCGTGGCGTCATATTAACTATACTCGAATTGACTTTAGAAGCCGCTTCTAGTAGGGGGTTAAACGTCGGGGCGATCTGAGTTAGAGAGATAGGAGATGACCAATTTCAGGGGCTCAATGACGTGCTTTCTTGCGCGCATATACTATCGTTGCACACAAGCCAATACACGAATCAATTCCCTACCTACCTAGGAAAATAATGCCGTAGTACGATATAATCTTATCTAAAGTGAAACCCATCACGCGTTATGCTTGGGGTAAGGCGCGATTCACTTGCTAATGATGATTTGAAGTCTTTTCCGGGGTCGTAGTTCGCCGCATATAGTAGGCAGGTGTAGGCATCCAGTACTAAAAGAGCCTCACCTTGCTTACTTTACTTCTAGGGGAGCCAAATCATCTCGCGAGATTGTTACACTCATCGATATGGCTGATGTAGTAGAAGCAGCACCGGAAAGCCCCGCGGGTGGTGAGAATAAGCCCGTCAAAGGTGAGTTACGCGGCCACTATGCGCAAAAGTTGTTTGCTGACAAGTAGTAGTCAAGTGGTACCGATCGGTATTCTACAATGCCACAATCCTGGGTCTTTGCAGCTTCGCGGCACCAGGATTATGGGGAGCGATGAACTCTCTTGGCGCCGGCGGCTCTCAATCCCCCTATCTTGTCAATACCGGAAATGCACTCACATTCTGCCTTATGGTAGTATCCTGCTGGTTAACCAGTGCTATTGTTAGATATATCGGCATTAACGGGGCTTTATTCATCGGAACGATTGGCTATGCCCCGTATAGCGCTGGATTGTACCTCAATAATCGGTATGGGGTAGAATGGCTCGTAATTGTTGGTGCTGCCTTCTGCGGTATATCTGCTGGCGTATTCTGGGCTTCTGAAGCAGCCATAGCGATTGCCTATCCTGAGCCACGCAGTCGAGGGAGGATGGTTGCTTACTGGTTGACCTGGACACGAATCGGACAGATTCTAGGAGGTGCTGTTAATTTGGGCCTGAATGTGAATCGCAACAAAGCTGGAAAGGTTTCGTATACGGTATACATCATATTCATTGCTCTCCAGGCGAGCGGAACGCTAGTTGCTATACTCCTCAATCGTCCATCCCAGGTCCAGCGTTCGGATGGCACACCGGTCAAACTCACAATCTTCGACAACCCCTGGCAAGAAATCAAAGCTACGACGAAAACATTCTTCACCAAGAAATTTTTGTTCATAATTCTTTGGATTGGTCAAGGTGTTTACTCAGAAGCCGTGTTCTTTACCTACAATGCTCTCTGGTTCAGCGTACGAGCACGAGCCCTGGGATCTTTTCTATCCGGAATCGTCGCGGTAGTATGCGGAAATCTCCTTGGGTTATGGTTAGACCAGAACCATATCCCACTCAAGAAAAGGTCTCGGAGGGCTTTTATAGTCATAATGACGCTGCAGGGAGCTTGGTGGCTGTGGCTAACAATTAACGTCACCCAATACAATCGGACTCAGCCCACCTTCGACTGGAGTGATCCTGGATTCGGGAGAGCGTTCGGGGTTTTCGTCTTCCTCGTATCCGGCTTCCAACTCAATTACAATTTCTCGTACTTTATAATCGGCCAAATATCTTCAAGCCCACAAGAGACTATTCGACTTGCCGCGCTACTACGTGGAACGGAATCGGCCTGGCAGGCCGTTAGCTATGGACTAAATGCTGTTCCTATCATGGCCGCTGTTGGCGGACCTTATATCAACTTTGGCTTATGGGGTGTTTCAATACTACCGGCTTGGCTTGTGATCAAGAACTTTGGAGTTAACAATGACAAAACTGATGTCGAGAGCAATAGTGAGGGCCAGGAAGAACTACGCCAAAAACAGGGTTCTGAGTGAGTCTAGCAGCGACTTTTGGAGAAAATTGGTTTTGGGGGTTTCTCTGCCACTGGGGAAAGAGGTACCTACTCATGGACATTCGCATATTCCATCATCTCACAAGTCTACATGCTACCTTAGGTAGGTATAGAATTAGGTAATCAAGTGTGTTCCAGCTGGGACCAATCTCTATTGAATGCAAATAACTCCCACTATCTTGTATTGAATCGAATTTTTTTTATGACTTATAATATTCTTATCTCCCCTAGGGAGATATTGTTGCTAATCGGAGGTTTTAGTGGTTTGTGCTCGGATCCGGAGTGGTTGGAGAAACTGATGTGATCACAACCTAGCTTCACGCCATCACGGACGCAACCTCGCGGAGCTTAGTTATCTATCGAGTTATAATCAGTCTACTCTCTAATAGGTGGAACGTACGCGCACGTCATATTAGTCTCCAACTGCACTTCTAGTATTAAAGCACATATAATTAAGCAACGATAGATTGAGTACACTAATTCAATACGCTGTCGAAGTCGCCACAACACGATATGAGCCTTGGTATTTCATAAAGTAGCAAAATGGCGGCTAACCTCGAATCTCTAAAGCACATCTCGAAAGATTCCGGGTTCCCAATTACTATCCACCCGCACTTCTCCCCAAAGATCAGAGACCATGTGCCTCCGGACCCGATCCGAGAGGAAATATTCCCTGAAAAGGACCGGGCTTCATTCGCGGACCCCGAGAAGAAGGAGCTCTTCTCAGTTGCCAAGGCGGTTGATCTCACAGAATCTATCGGAACATTATTAGAGAATGTGCAACTATCGCAACTAACCCCTCAACAGCTGGACGAACTTGCCCTGCTTGTCAACGAGCGCGGTGTGGTCTTCTTTCGTAACCAGGACCTTACCACCGATCAACAAGTAAAGCTCTTCGAGCACTATGGCACTTTGGATCGGCATCCAGCTCAAAAGGACGTCAGGCACGTCGTGATCAGGGGTAGCCGAGAGGACCACCGAGAAATCGGAAAGTACACCCCGTGGCCATCCGGAGAATGGCACGCCGACACCTCATTTGAAATCAACCCTCCCTCCTATTCAATGCTTCGTATGGAAGAGCATCCCCCGGTGGGCGGAGACACGGCCTGGGTGTCCGGCTACGGGCTGTACGACACGCTCAGCGACGCGATGAAAAGATTCGTCGAGGGCCTACATGCGGTGCATACTTCGCGACTGCAGTACGACACCATCTTGGACCTGTGGGGCGTTGGGCCGAACCGGCCCCCTATCGACTCCCACCATCCAGCTGTTAGGACCCACCCCGTAACCGGACTGAAAGCGCTGAACGTGAACACCGGATTCGTCACGGGCTTTGCCGAGCTCAAGAAGCTGGAGTCGGACAAGCTGCTGGATTTCTTCAGTTACCACCTCCATTCTGCGGATGATCACTCGGTCAGGTGGAAGTGGGAGGTTGGAAGTGTCGCAATGTGGGACAATAGATGTGTCCTGCACAGAGTCATCCCCGGATCGTATGAAGCGCCGAGGAGAGGGATCCGCACGACGGTGTTTGGGGAGAAACGTAAGCTAACATATCCCCTATTTCAACGAATCTTTTTTGCATCGCACTGCTAATAGACTACAGCGTATTATGACCCTGCAAGTGAAGGGAGGGCTGAGAGGGAACGAAGGCTCAAACAAGCAGCGGCTAATGGACAATCCAAGGATAGCGATGTCAAGGAGAAGCTTATCAACACCCCAGCTTAAGCGAAAGGGATGGAGAAAACTCTAATGGAAAGCGTTTATGGGTTTGGTGCTCTAGGACACCCTCCAAAGACTTGAGTTCGTTGATGAAAGCTAGGTAGGAATTTAATCTAGGGAGCAAGAAGTTGTGAAGAACAGTTTATTTGTCAGGTATACGTTCAAGTTTATAACTGGATTATAATGCTATGAGTAAAACAGCCTTGTTGGTGTTCCAGCGCGTATATTTCCTACCTCCTGCATAAAAGGCCGTTGAGGTTGAATTGTGGGTACTTATAATGCGCAGTTGGGGGTAGGCGAATTGCGAGTCTAAATCGCCGACTTACACTTGATTTAGGTACCCGGGTCTCATTTCCCTACTTTTACATTGGCGTTAGTAAGCCCACAATGGAGTGCCTTGGTATGTAGATATCTGCACGTAAATAGTATTCTAAGGTTACAATCTGAAATGGGGCATGTGTATGGAATACATAGTTAATGCTTACGTAAGATTTGAAGATTAAATTCTTGAGGTCCTGCTCTATCTAGGAAAGAATAATATGACTCTGAACTATCAAACCAATTATAAGACACTCGGGTGATTACTCTCGACATCTATTTCCTCATATCATCCGTATTCCCGTTATCTATGATCTGTCTCGTCTTTTTTAGTATGTGAATGGTATTTCTAGTTTTTACCTTCGAAGATAGTGTTTATCTCTTCGGAGTATCAAAACTGAGAGACGATCAATATACATAGATCGAGGTTCATATTAAGATTGAAAAATGAGCATCTCTGCGTCGTCAAATCAACACCGTATGTTTTTAGTGATTCTGGAAGATCGATCGATATGAAAACTTGTCCTCGACGGGCAGCTCGGTTATCGGATCGGCTATCGGAATCTATTTGTCTGGATGACACACTATTGATCCCTTTTGACGTGCGTGCTATCATGTTTGATTGGGTAGTTTAGCCTGATGGAGGGCATATTTTTTTTTAATTCCCTTTCACCCTTATCCCGCAAATATTTCGCTAGATGTATGTTTCTTCGAGTGTTTCTTTAGGGTTGTTGGAGTAAGAGGCTCAAATAGTAGGTACAGGTATCATTTGGTTGTCAATATTAGCAGAACTGTCATAGAATAGCACTAAATGTCAACTTGGTTAGTCTCGCGCGAACCCCAGAAAATAGTTTCAGGTCTAAGACGATGCCAAGAACGTTGATGGATGCATTTGCCTTGAAAAGATTGTGGACAACCCTATATAGTAACTGTGACTATGCTTGAACGAGCGAATAAACCCTGTGCATGGTTTCTGTGTAGGTGTATAAATGCAGTTACTTACCTTCATCTAACTACATGAATACATATATATAGCACGTTGGAAGATTATACTACCGTCCAGAACTATGAATGTTTTGTACCTATCCGTAGGTACCTAAGTAATAGTGGCACTTATATGATCCATCATCTGTTTTTGATTAGTCTTGATATGAACGGGACTGTTAAACATTAAAATGTTAAAGCGAAAGAGAGAAAACGACATCAAAAGTTTGTAGATTCTAAGCAGTTCTAACTTAGAAATCGGATGTTTTGAATGACGTATTTACAAGGCCAAGCCAAAGCCAAAAGCTGCGGAGGAGGGTGTTACAGGGAGTCGTTAGCGGATGTACGCCGACTAAAACCCACTGGAATGGTCTAAGAATGGTCTAAAGGTGATGGCCTTGGAAGGGCCCACTACCTACAAGGTGAATGGTCTGACAAACCCTGATAGCTAATCAGATGGCGCGCCCGCTTTCGCCGGTCCCCGCCATTTGCCCATTTTCGCAATTTGCTGCCAACGCCCGAATTCCCAACGTGAAATTCCCTCCAATCTCAACTACCAATGCTCTGTGATTCTGTAGCGTAACATGTCCACAATCCGTAATAACGCAATACCGCCTTTTCGCGCTCTGAAACACGGACCTATGAAGAATTTAGCAACTACCAAACTTTCGCCACAACCGACCATTACTCATGTTCAGGTTCAGGATTCGGGAGAATGGATTTGGAAGACATGAGCGTGCAGATGGTGGCCGCAGATACAGCAGCTGAGGTCGCAGCAGATGCTGCTGCGGCCGACCCTTCGAACAGACCTCCCAAGAAATCGAGCCAGACTTGCATTCCGTGTAGGGTGCGCAAAGTACGCTGTGATGGTCGTCGCGATGTTTGCCAGAATTGCGAGCGATTAGGATTTACCTGTTCATTTCAAGACGCCGCTTCACCCAATCTGGATTCCGAGAGTCTGACTAATTTCACTCTTCCGCGAAGACGTGTAAGATTGGCATGTGCCAACTGCCACTCCAGAAAAGCTAGATGCAGTGGTGAAACTCCCAAGTGCGCAAGGTGTCAAGCCCAAGGCATCGAGTGTGTTTACAAACCGACGAAGCGATCAGGAGGCCTCAGCAGCGCTTCTCAGCCAACTCATCAAGGAACTACTGATTCAGAGCTTGAGTCTGTGTCTTCTGAACCTCCGGAAAAACGAGTAATGACGACCAAAGATAACCAAGGCTCTCATCATGGTCCTCAAGGACCAGACCACGGCTACGAGCCGAACGGAGCCGCACCTACAGCATCTTCTCGTGAACCGTACGCATCCCATGACTTCTTTCCGTGCGTTGTGCTTGGACTGATGATCGCCTTAGATTTGTCTTTCCCGATGAGGCTTTGATACAGCGCACATTTAACAATTTTTTTCGCCACATTCATCATGTTCCCACCTTTTCATTTCTTCATCGGGCCTCACTTATGCAACGCTATCATGCTGGCATGATGGATAAAGCCCTCCTTCTTGCCTTAGTGGGCATCACTTCTCTTCTCATGGACCTAGGTCCCGGCACGCGCGAGTATGGCGCCAGATGTATAGATGAATGCCAGACCATGGTACTTCAAGACCTCGAAAATCCGTCCACGATAAAAATACAGGCCCTTGTCCTTATCATGAAACATCGAATGTTATCACGAAAGTTCACTACTGCTTTTATGCTCGCAGCGACGGCCGCCCGCTTCGCCTATGCTCTTCGGCTTAATTATGAGAATCCGAACCTATGCTTCTTAGCCCGAGAATCTCGGAGGAGATTGATGTGGGCTCTTCTAACTATCGATTCGAGCATTAACGGTGGTTGCTCGGATTTCACACTAATGCCGTCCGAGTCCATGCACATTCAGCTCCCTTGCACCGAACGCAACTTCGAATTTGATCTTCCCCAGGTTACGGAATATCTCCGGCCTGTTCCGACGCGGCCTTTTCCGGATGATGTTGGGTCGTTGGCGCTTCACGTACGATTGCTCTGGATGAGGAGTAGAGTGCTGTATTGTACCAAAAATGTCCTAGGAATGCCGGAGTCCGAACTTGCGCAATTACCAGAGCTAGTCAAGGTCCTTTCAGAAGAACTTACCGGCTTCAACGACCACCTCCCAGCCTCTTTCAAGTTTTCCGAGAGCAATCTTCAGCTTCGTGCCTACTCCCCAAGACTCTGTGTCTACATAATGATACATGTGTGGTGGCGGCAGTGTTACTGCGATCTTTACCGAATGTTCCTTGTAGGGCTGAAAGAAGCGTTGCCTCAGTCAGGTCTAACCCGCTTAGATCCTTCATTTGTGTCATACTGTGTGCGTCAATGCTACGAGCATGCTTTGGCCATGGCCGATATTTTCAAGTTGGTCCTCTCGCTCGATGGTGGTCTCCCAGTTACCGATCTCGATCTACCCGCATGTGCTTATCAGTGTGCTCGGATTATTTACTTTGGCTATCAGGCAAATCCGGGAGATATTGGATTGACTTCAAATCAAGTACACGAAATTGGAACAAGATGCTTGACCATTGCGAAGTCGATGGAACACGTGCCAGCTGGTGCATCCATTGTAAGTTATGATTCCTGGGACCATCTTATAACGCTCTACTGATTACACATGTACTCTAGGTTGCCGATTTCGAAAAATTAATCGCTCGAGGTCTTTCTGCAAATGGTACCTTGAATCGCTCAGAAAGCCCAAATACTAGCGGGCCCAGTCTCGTGTCTCAACACGTCTTACAACGTCACAATCCGATCCAACAGATGCAGGTTGTTGATGAGAGCGGATTCACTAACATTCCCATGCTATCTCCTACGAGTCATATTGCCTCCCCGCAAGGTAGCTCGATGTCTACCTCGATTCCTCATTCGACTTCCCGTCCAACGCAACAGCCTTCCCGTGCGTCGCCGTTGGTCGGAACGCCGATTGGCGATTTTAACCTGACGAAATCGAACCTACCGCCTGGGATGCCACAGGATGGGGCGGATAATAATAACGCATTCGAAGGCGCGATGGATGGGTTTGATTTTAACTTTGAATCGTTTGGGAATAGTGGTCTTGAATCCGCATCGTGGCTCTCAAACGATTGGTTGAGCAACGACTATTCGCAAACGACGGTTTGACCTCTCATCTAACTCGCGGTCCTTCATGAACATATGGATTGGATCTTATGAGTTATAGAATGGGTATCTCGTATCCTCACCGAAGGGTTCAGACCACCAATGGATGCGGACACTTACTGGTTGGACTTGGCACTCTAATCACCGCTGCCACTCAGAATTAGCCAGAAGGGCTAATACGAGAAGACCACAAGCTTCTTTCGAAAGAATCTGAGTGGTTCACCTCGCACATCCTCTCGATACTCCCTTCTAGCAGAGAATCAATTTTGTGGGCAATGTGCGAATTTTGATACACTTGGGATCTTACTTGGTCGGCGAGTAAAACCCGCTTAGGCTCGATTCAAGCTGATCATTTCTCCTGTTTTATCAATAAGCTCGAGAACATAGTGTTTTCGAGACCTCCGGCTAAATTATTGCCATTATTTATTGGAGACTTGGCAGAGCTCTAGCCAGGCCATTCACCGCTCCCAGGATTGGTCTACTAGGTATGCGCCTCCCACTAGTCAGGATGGCGCAAAGGTCGGTGTTGTGATCATTGGACTTCGATGCCCAAAGGCCTTCGATTCTATGGCAGCCCGACTTTGCCATAACGCCACTTCCGATACCCTATTGAGGACGACATCAAATAAGGCTACATGGTTTATCCATTGGGAACCAAGGCCGTTCGACTGACCTTTATCAACTTGATGTCTTAAAATAATTGCCCTGAAGTAAGTTCTATGCTCCGGCATTGAATGAAGTTGGTCGGATTTAGCAGAGGATATTTTCACATATATTTGGTTGTGGAATTCACCCAAGAAATTCCACGAGCCGATACGGAAATGCAATACAGCTCCTCGTAACCAAGCGGTCCCTCATCCATCCTCTAAGATGTTCGGGTTGCTATAATCGAGACAGCGAAAAGAAGGATACTCGAATACCCAGGTAGGAAGATCCACCCGTAAGTGCTAACTCGATTTTACGGGTGTGGAAGCCCAGGGGTGAGTGAATATATTCGCATCTAACTACGGGAGCTATTTCATAGGACAATGAGGAATATCCAATAGTCAATTTAGACTTGATTTATATCGAATACCCTAAAGGTAGCCTATTATGTTGCAGGCGCTATTGCTTGGTGACCTCAAACTGTACCTCCCTAGATTACATGCTTGAATTCTGTAGAGGAATCTGAACGGGTATTCGACATGATCCCCAGTATGAATACATAAACTCGTGGTACTTTGCCCACTTAGATTCCTATGTATTCATACTCCAACAATATTTCATCCCTTGCTTGAAACTCGGGCATCTGATATTGGTTTTGAGGTATGTATAACGACTGAAGTAGGTACTTTAGTACCTGTTTGAACGAACCCCTTAATTCATGTTGCTCTGAAGGATTCTGCCAGAACTCACCGCTAAAACTTTTAATTACCCCACGATGAAATTCACAAGACAAAATAGCGACTCCCGACCCCACCATCTCTCAATTCAAGCCAAACATATCAGCAAAATGGCGACAACAGAACCCCAGAAATCGGCGGAAGTCGTATCTTCGGAAACTGCTCAGGCAGAGACAGAATCAGCTCCTTCAAAACCGATTCATTCCCTCGTTGTCGATACCGGTCCTCTCGTCAAAAACGACCCTCCGATAAGCACACTGCTCGCTCAAGCGCACGAGCTTTACACAGTTCCCTCCGTCTTGACTGAGATCCGCGATGCCGCCACGAGGGCGCGCGTCGAGACCACGTTGATCCCATTCCTGAAGCTCCGTAATCCTCGACCGGAGAGCATCAAGTTTGTCACCGATTTCGCGCGACGGACCGGCGATCTTGAGGTTCTAAGTAAACCTGATTTACACTTGATCGCATTGACGTACGAGTTGGAATGCGAAAGAAATGGAGGTGATTGGAGATTACGGAAGATGCCGGGACAGAAGGGTTTGAATGGCAAGACGCCTGCGCAGCAGGATAAGGAGCATGATGCCACGGAACAGAAGGACGGTGAAGACGTCAAGGGTACTAAGCGAGAAGAAGTAGTTGGCGACCAAGACGAGACAGAACAGGTTCCATCAGAGGTGAACACATCGGAGGATACACCGAAGGAAGACACTGAGGCGCAAGAAGAGCCTACTATCCGACAAGAGACAGTCACCCAAGCGCTGGATTCGCTCAGCCTCGAGCCATCCGCACCCCCAACAGTCGACACACCAGTCGACACCACAGCCGATACCGCAACGTCAGAAACCAATACGCCTACACAGGAAGAGGACGAAGAGGATGATGACGACGGAGAAGGCTGGATTACACCCTCGAACCTCAAGAAACACCAAGCCAAAGACCAGCTCTCAGCGCCAGAACAGCCGATCCAGAAATTTCTACAAGTAGCGCTTCTAACGTCCGATTTCGCAATGCAGAACGTGCTGCTACGCATAAATCTAAACCTAGTATCGCCGAGCCTGGCGCGCATCACGCGCGTCAAGACGTGGGTGCAGCGATGCCACGGATGCTTCACAATCACCCGCAACATGAGCAAGCAATTCTGCCCGAACTGCGGGCAGGGGACCTTAACGCGCGTCAGCTGCTCGACGGACTCTTCCGGTAATTTTACCGTGCATCTCAAGAAGAACTTCCAGTGGAATAATCGGGGCAATGTGTACAGCGTGCCGAAGCCGGTACACGGCACGGCGAGCGGGAAGGCGAGAGGTCCTGGTGGGGGAAAGAATGGTTGGGGACGGGAGTTGATTTTTGCGGAGGATCAAAAGGAGTATATCAAGAAGTCTACGGAACAGAAGAAGGCGAGGCAGAGGGATCTCATGGATGAGGATTATCTTCCAAGTATACTGACGGGGGATCGTAGTGGAGGGGGTTCCGGTAGGATAAAGGTTGGCGCCGGGAGGAATGTTAACTCGAGGAAAAGACGGTAGAGACATGAAGGGTATGGTATTGGGGTGTTTCAAGGGGAATTGATACCACGTCTTGATAGACTACTTAGAAGTAATTCCTAGAGGCAATTTCATGGACTATTGAAACGAGGTTGCGTGATCACACCTGAATTTCAGCCCACATGGTACTTGTAGTATTGTGTCCATTCAATAACAAATCCTCCCAACTATGAAGCCGCCGGATTAGAACTTCACCGCCTAACTTGGCCAGGATTGGGCCCGTAGAGCTGTCGGACAAGCTACCAAGAGGCTTGTGGTTCACAAGACGCAAATCTCCACCAAGCCCTAATAACGGAAGGGTGTATCTCGTTTTCCCTATATCCCTGAACGCCGATCATCCAAATAAATGCGCATCTGTGAAGTTGTGGCTGGCTGATCAAAGTCCGCCAAGTTCGAATGACCCGAAAGCCATATTAATCCATCGTTCATCGAAACACACGAGTTCTTCACCGCGAGTTCTCGGCGACCTTGTTCTCTGCAAATGGGACTACCCGTTAGCACATTTTCTATTTTGTCCCGTGTCCCCCTCCATCTCTTACAACCGGCTTTGCAAGTGAGAACAAGAGAGAATGGGGGGGGGGGGAGGATGTAGGAAAAGGGGAAGAAACTCACTCTGCTGCGTCAACAACAGACCAAAGCGTCTCTTGAGCGTGACTCGCTGGCGCGACCACTTGTCGTCGGGCGAGAAGCGCGCCGGGTGTGCGGACTTGGTGACCTCGCCGTGAAGGACCTTCTTCAGCGTGTAGATGCGCTTGCCGCTCTCGTCCATGGTGTACATGAGATGCATTTTCGCGGTTTTTTTTTTTTTTTTTTGCTTCGTTCTTTAAAGATCGAGATTCGGTTCAGGGGTGAAAGGAGGCACGGCGTTGTGTGCTCTGGTGATGAGGTTGAGAACTTATGTCTGACTTTATTGGCTTGAGAAACGCGACAATGACGCCGTGTGAATGCTGAGTGTGTGCTTCGTGAAAGGGTGCTCGGCGGTTGGATGGTAAGTTTGGAAGCTTTAGAAATTATTTTTTCCATCCTTCAATTGATGCATGGGTTAAATGTGGGGCCATCGCACTACGCTATTCTAGATTAGGTGCCCAGTGCGCCTTATCGATAGCAGAAAGACAGAGCTCAAACTTTCAAAATCTCGACTCAAAGACTCTATTCTTCAAAATTAAAACAACTTAATCATTGACTCGGTTGAATAAAATACTGTTTGATTTATTATTTATTATGTGAAATTCAACAGCCGCATCCCGGATGAACTGGCGGACCTGGAACCCCCAGCTGCTCATCTCTCCACTTGTGATAGGAGAAGTCTTCCGTCCGCTTCACAACCTTTGCTGGCCATATTCTGTGAGACGATATAAATCGCCGGGTAAAATAGCCACGGCACATATCAACTATACATGAATTTCCGCCATTCCCTATATATACGCCCTTACCATGCCATATTACATCCCAGAGATTTAGTCTTTCCATTGCTTTTCCGCTTCCAAGCCCCTAACCAGATTCCTCAGATTTAAACGCGTGCTATAAAGGATATTCTCCGTGAAGCCGACCTCACGAATCTCGTCATTCTCCCCTCCCTTGTTAATATCCGAGTCGCCACTGATCTTGCCCTTGGGCCGGTGGTGAACGAATAGACTTGGTACAATACTAACGCAGCGCATTCCATCGATACGCAGCCGACACAGGTCGCTGAGGTGGTTGTCGAAGGGCTTGTGCTGACCCTCAAGTCCCATATGATGGAGTGCCTTTTGCGCACCAGCAGCACTCAGCGCGTAAGCGAAGCTGCATATATTGTCCCCAGGGACGTACACGATGCGGGTTTGCGGAGGGTAGTCATCCCAGCTAAAGGATCCATTGGCCAAGATATGGCCCGGCGGCGGTACTGTAGGATCATCGCGAATGAGAATCTTACGGGGGTCACGCTGCTCGAGGGGGATTTGTAGGTGTTCCGGCAGATGCTCATCGAATGTCGTTACACACGAACCCAGCCATAACATGTCCCAATCCTGACCATACGGGCTTGGCGATTCGATCGTTTGGTTCCGGTGGAAGCCTTCCTGTAGAGTACGCGCGGCCGGGGCAAACTTCGCTAATAACTCTTTGATATGAACATCCCAGTCCATGTCATCTTCCATGATCAGCGCCGACGATATCCCGTCTTCGACTATGCGCCGCATCGCGTTCACGTGGCCGCGCCAGGACCCTAGATTGCTATCTTGCATCTTTTCACGGTCCCATCCCTTGAGGCAGTACATTAGCTCTTCTTCTGCGGAGACCGGAATGTGGGCATCCGTCGTAAGGGAGCGGAAACTTACGAATGGCAGAGCCTTATCGGAGACCGTCTTCCCAAGCACGCCATCAATCCAACTTAGCTTGAAGCCGGTAAGGGAGGACATTAGTGCCAATGCATCGCGCTTATCCGAACGCTCGGGGAGCCCTATAACGAAGACTTTCTCGAACTACGAATCCCAACCAGTTAGTCTGCTAAAGAGGATTGCTCAGCGAGGATCAAACTCACGCCAAGTGTCGCGTTAAAGATATCTGAGTCATGTTTCTGCGCTCGAGACGCCCATTTCGCGCGGGTCGAAGTCGTGCCCAGTTGATTCCGAACAGACCCAGAGCCTAGGTATGTGATGAGAATGCATGCGAAAACCACCGCGCCTATCACCAGACTAATGTTGGGCCGTCCTCCAATCATGGCCGCAGTCTAATCAACACGTTATGATAGGTACTCAGCTAAGTGCCATAGGCGAGAAAAAGCAATTGCCTAGGTACTATCTATACTAGGTAGAAGATCAGACAAAAGTCAGACATCTTTTCTGTACATCTTGCTTGGGATGTAAGGGAGGAAGAAAATAAATTATAGCTAGCTAATAAAATTCCGTTTTCACTAGCACACCTGTCTTCGTATTCTAGATCGTCAGGTCGAGGACGTTTTGGGTGAGACATGACATCAGCCGCAAAAATAGCACTTTGTTTAAGAGATCCCTAGGTTATCGCAATGTAACTAAAGATTCCTAATTGGCGCCAGCACGCCCGTGTTATAAGATCTGACCAATCGCTTTTTACCTCCCCGGCGGACGTGCCCGACTATCGATACTTAGCTAGTTAAGACTCGTATTAGCGTGAGATCCCACGATACTACCGGGCCACCACCGTTCGACCCGAGTGGGTTTGGCCGCGTATTGAAGGATTATATAATACGCTGTTCAGTTTGCTTCCTTCGGTATATAGTTCCACAACAGTTTATTACAACTCCGCTTGGATTCTATTTACTATACGAAATTACATCACATTTCAGAAGGGTGACGTAGACGTTTAATTACATTCTTCATGCGAATCGATTAATATGTGTTGAAAGATATTTGTTAGGCCTCGAGCCAGCCAATTTGGGTAGCTCCAAGGATGGTACCGTTCTTTGCGATTGTGCCTAACCACCTATCCTTATTCGCAAGCATAAACCAATTGAAATGTGCCCACCCTGAGGGTTATCACTGGTTACTGTCCAAAATCTTTTCCAGGCAGCGGCGAGATAAACAGAAGTACCATGGACGAAATCCCAATCATATGTGAGGTCTGTCATCGCCACATCAAATACTCTTGTTAGCATATATACCTAGGTGCATAAGCTCATAATAACCGTGAAACCACGACCTCGAGACACATTTGCACCACTTCAATGTCATTAGTACAATGAGACTGATCAATGTTGACACTCATGAGCTCGTGGAATTTTTTTCCACAGAAATCCCAAGTTATGCGATCCTTTCCCATAGATGGGGAGGAGAGGAGGTGACATTCCAGGACTGGAGGTCAACACGATCACGAGAACACGTGAGCCATAAAGCAGGATACCAAAAAATTGTCCATGCGTGTGTGAAAGCTAAGGAGCAAGGATTGTCGTTTGTCTGGTGCGATACCAACTGCATCGACAAATCAAGCTCTACCGAACTTTCGGAGGCCATAAATTCGATGTGGGCGTGGTACCGCGACTCGACGGTATGCTATGCGTATTTGCAAGATGTCTCTCTTAAACCGAATGAGGATACATCCACCGATGAGCGCACTGTGGGCACTGCGGGCCCTTGGACTCTTAAGCCGCCCGATAGATTTCCTACGTTCAAGGACAGCGAATGGTTCTCCCGCGGTTGGACCCTTCAGGAACTGATAGCACCTTCTGAAGTTGTTTTCTTTGGTTCGGAATGGGAGCCGCTGACTACTAAGCGGGATGGGTGTGAGCTGATCGAAACTGTTACTAAGATCCCTAGGGATGTTTTATTTTTCCCAGAGTCTGTCGCTCACACCTCGGTTGCCAAACGCATGAGCTGGGCTTCTCGGCGGCGAACAACAAGACTAGAAGACAGTGCTTATTGCCTTCTAGGTATCTTCGACATCAACATGCCCCTTTTATATGGAGAAGGGTCGAAAGCGTTTCAAAGGCTCCAAGAGGAGATTATTAACAAGAACGATGATGCAAGCATTTTGGTATGGCGTTCTGACAGCGCGACGTCTTCGATCCGCCTACCACTATTAGCCCCGTCCCCCGCATGTTTCTCTTCGGCTGGGAATATTGAGTTGGTCAGTGGGCCGGGCATAGCTGCCTCGGATCTTTCTCTTATCAACAGAGGCCTAAATCTTCAAGCAGGACTGCTCGAGACGAGCATTTTGGATGTCTGGCTGGTACATCTTCACCGTGTTGTCGAAATACCGCCACAATATGAACAGGGCAAGCTCACAACTAAGCTGATTCTGATCCCAGTTGAGATAGCTTCTTCGAATTCAACGTCATCTGAGCCCGTACAACTAATTCGACTTGGATTCCCAAGTCGCGGATTTTTCAGTTTAGGGTGTGTGGTGGATGGCAAGGACTGTCTAAGTCTCTCTGGCAACAAGGAATCTTTCTTCTGGGACAGACGGCCGGGAGACACTGTCCCAACAAAACAACTCCGATTGAACACTCTGAGATTGGTATTTCCGCGCCACATTGTACCCTTCGACTTCACAGAGGATAAGATCTTTCCTTTTGGACTATGGAGACACGGGGATGCGATTATTTTTATATTTGGTCAACAGCTAGAACGCGAGATTAGGCCTTTGATGCGCATCCCAGGATTTTCATCCTTTTTCTCCCAAACCTTACTGCAGATGAAAATATACCATATGGGCAATGCAGTAGTTGAGATGATCACACGGCTTTGTGAACAACAGTCAAAGTACGATCTGGTGTTCATACATCCATTATCAGAGGCCCCATGGCGATCTCACGATCGTCCAAGAAAAGAACCATTCTCAGGTGTACAACCCAACAGAGGACTGTCGCATTTTATAATGATTTTCGAACGATTTGATAGTAAGGACTCACTTTCTCAAGGACTACTAGTTTTCCGACACCGAAAGAGGAATCAAACAAGGTCACTAGGGTTTCTGATCACGGTCGAACGGGACTGTAATGGTGTCCCACTCCATGTTGAAGTAGAGCTAGTTCGAGGACTGGAAATTGAAAAACTTCCTATTGAATTCGAGGAAAAGAAAAGACTCGTTGAATCTTTAGGTGAAGGATACATCCCAACTAGTCAACGAAGACGGGAACCTAAGAGAGAGTGTGCATGGAAGAGGTATCCCCGAGGATCGGCTGGGATTACAATATCAAGCCAACAAGCGCCGTATGACATATTCTATCGACTTGAGGCAGCTGCCAACTCAATCTTTCTCCCCTTGGGGGACATCGCCAAAATGCCCGTTTTGTTATCTTTGAGAGGACATGTGTCTTCAACTTTCGACAGTCTTCCCCAAACTATTACTGGCGGAGGTGTTTATAGTTGCATTCCACTAATAGTCGATTCGGAAAGAGATATCCCACGGGGACCTATTGGCAAGACGTTATATGAGGTGATTCATTGGTATATCACCTTTGCATCTTGGCCCGAATTTTTCTTCCATTTTCCTTATGGGACCTTGATTGCTAAATTCAGGTCCCATGCCTTTCTAATTTTGTGTGTTTGCTTCAGCATGTTGTTTCGGTCTCGCTACCGGGCAGCCGTGCTTCAAGCGATGAGGGGTAGATGGATTCAGCTACTTTGGCAGGAGTTGAAGCGAATATCTGTGTGGAGAAGTCAGGGGGGAAACCCAGGATAGAGAGCGGGTAAGACGAGTCACTACGGAATCAAAGCTGTGTCGCGATTTTACAGGGTCATTTGCGAGGCGATTGATTCAGGGCCCCCTCAATTAGAGCCGAAATTTCTCATCCCCCGGCCTGCTGAGATACAGCGGGTTACTGGGTGTGCAGCGCTGATTCTTGGTAGAATGATGAGACTGGTCTCTTATAATACCTCGTTGATTGTAAGAGGACGTGGGGATAGCGAATCCAGGGACTAAAGAGTCAATTTGATAATTCCCTGCATCATTATGTTTCCTTTTCTCTAACTATAGCGAAGTTCATTTCTACAGTACTGCTTTGAATATTATTTTAGCTGGTACAAAGGTTTGGCATTCTGTTCGTTACCTGTCACACTTAAGGCTCTGGCTCAGCCACCCTAAATTGCGTCCTAATGTGCCCCGCATTGAGATTGTAGAGGACCGAAGTAAACGATATTATACGACTCCCTATCACGTTTCGTCTGGCTATCCCTTCATTCTTCCATAATCATTACACGCGATCGTAGATCATTCATCTGTACTGAGAACACGCGCGACTCCTGAGCAGCAGCGCAGAATCAAGATACCATGACTGATCTAGTCGCATTCCCTAGCTACAGTGAAGAGAATTCTTCCGTCACACCACGCCGTAATTTGATTCACGCTTTCCCCATGGATACCATACAACCTCACTAATTCCGCAAATAGTTGTCAACAAAATCCATAAATTCTCCTACATCTCAGGTTTCTTTAAGAACTATGTCGAGATCGCAAACTCTTCTCCTAGCGGCAAGGTCTCGACCCAGCCTGCTCTAGGCATAATAAAACGAGACTATGATGGACCGAAAACCGGTTCGGTGCCCAACGGGCAATCAGCCGGGCAGTGGTCTCGATTTGCCAGCTACGTCGAGCATCTTAACCACCAGCATTCGAACGATGGTATATCGTACAAATTAATCTACGTAATACGCCATGGACGAGGAGCTCATAATGTGGAGATGGACGAGCTCAAGATATTAGAAAAGGAAGGGCAGCTCAAAATAATCGACGGGGTACCATTAAATTGGAAAGTGAGGCAAAGCTTCTTATGTAGTGACTTATATCTCTCCTTTGACAGCATTACAACTGACTGTAATAGAACTACTGGGCTCACAAGGAGGGAAATAGTAAGGTGATATGGACCGATGCTCAACTCGTAGAAGAGGGAATAATCCAAGCACAGAATCTCGCCAAGCTATGGCTAGAAGAAGCTGAGGGCGATGCATTACCTCCACCAAAAACAATCTATACCAGCCCTCTTGCGAGATGCCTTGAAACAACAAAACATGCATATGCACCAGTTATGGCCAAGCATGGTATTGATTTTCAACCAATCATCAAAGAGGACCTGCGAGAACGACTTACCAACCATACTTGCGATAGGCGGAGTTCCCGGTCATGGATAGAGCTGAACTATCCCGGCTACGTTATTGAAGAAGGCTTCCCAGAGCTAGATACAAGATGGGATGCCAATAAATCAGAAACGTTTGAACAACACATTATCAGGACCCAACGAGTTTTCGACGACATATTTACGAATGACGCTTCACCCATTATTTCGCTCATTACACATTCTTATACTATCACAGCCATCCTCGCAGTAGTTGGGCACCCTAAATTCTTAGTGAATGAGGCGACAATTGTGCCACTTTTCGTCAAGGCAGAGAAGGTTGCTCAGTCCTCGTGAATATTTCCGCATAATCAATGTGCGATTTGGGGTCACTCCGGAAGTTGCTGTACGACGCCTCAAACATACAGGTACCTACAGATGCAGCCTTAATTAGCGCTCAGTACTGAATATTAGGAGGGGTAGTTATTGCGCCTCGGGGCTGATTAGAGTACATTTACTGAAGATATAAACCTATGGCTATAGGCTGAGCCGCAATGTAACATCAGTGGGCGTGTTACCCTTTTCAGTACTTGAGGCTCTACGTGTGCTGTTACTCAGATCTATTTCTTGTCGTTATTTCCCAAGTACCTACCATAGGAGAACGAATTACAAAACTCAATAGTTTACAAATAGCCGGCGAAGTCGCTTGCGAGAGAGTCAACGATTAGCAGAGGCCACCAGACACTTGCGATCGCAATGAAAAAGAACACCTCTGATTTGGAAGTAATCGCAATCATGACCATGGCCTTTCTCCCCGCGACGTTCTTCGCCGCGCTATTTGCCCTCCCTACGCTCTCTCGGGATGAATCAAACGTAATTGCCCACAACTTCTGTATCTATTGGGCCTTCACGTTGCCCACCACTCTCCTCGTCCTCACCTTGTGGAATATGCTGCATTAAGGGAAGTTTTATGTATTGCTGACTGGCTTGAAGTCCGATGACAAAGGGGAAGGGGGTGGGGAGCAACGGGAGCTCAGAAGGATTGCCGACATGCATGCAGTAATGCTTCGTAACCGGAGTTAAATACCATGCAGAAGTAAAATAATGATTTCTCACCTTTAGGGGGGAAAGTACCTATCGACTACACCTTATGTGTCTTCCTTCGTGGGTAGCCCTGTGGATAGCGAGTGGAGAAGACAATAGGGGTTCCGCGGGCTGCCTCGGTCCACAACACGATATTGAGTTATATCATTCTTCAAGGACAATTAGGTATATTCAAACAATCAAGTTATTTTTTTTTGCACTGACACTAATCTACCTCCTCCATAGTTATCTGAATCCGGAAGCCGAATAACCTTGATCCATGCTGATTTTGTTGTCTTGAGTTTAGAATTCGATGACGTCTTGATTACGTGAACCTAATGATGATTCGATTGTTTATAAATGCGTGTTGCCCTTTGGTGAGGTAGTGCAACCATCTAGGTTGACTGCTCATTTAGAATCCATTTCATTCTAGGAAACTTCAAATTAGAAAATTGGGTCATACCTATTAGTCTTGGTCTCGTAGATCTCAGCCATGTATATACCTTCAGCACAGAGCGTTCTGACAGCCGGGATAGCTCTAACCGGCAGCCTCACGAAGCGTACGTCCCCAACACTATCCCATTTCTCCACCTCCTGCTCCCTCTTTTATACTAATAAATGACTTGGTGTTGTCTCAGCGCGTACCATAGCCGAGGGATCCGTCCTCGACTACGCCGTTGAGAAGTGCAAGGACTCGGAAGGTCACACTCGGTGCTCAAAGCCGTTCGTCGTCACCAAGTCGACATGCTACCAATTAGAATGGAGGACGGAAGGCGCGTTAACTCATACCACGGCTGAGGTGCGCGATGCCGGGTCCGGCGAGCTGGTATTCTACAGGGACACCAATGGGGATTGGACCCCTGAGAAGGGAGAGGTATGTCGCTGCTTTACTCCGACATTGAATCTGGGAACGATGTTGGCTAATGGAACTCAAAACGCAGCTCGTATACCTTGACTTTAAGCCTAAAATTCCGGGCACGGGAAATCAGACTGTGGACTACGTAGTGAGGACCTGCGAATAATCTTACAATGTATCAATTGTATGGTGAATACCTAGGTTAGGTACCGGGGCATCATAGTGTCGCAGGATCTAATATGCATAATCGGCAGGGCGGCTCTTTGTAGGACAAGATAAATAGAGTCCTCATTGTGCGTGTTTGTGTAGCTCGTCGTACTCACATTTAATAAATTTCACGAAGAAATACATGTCTTGGGAATATCTAGGGAATTTAATCACCATTGTCAGTTTTGAAGACTTCATAGTCGAATTGATGTCGTATACAAATCACATCGTTTATATCCATTTACTAGTCGTAGCGCTATCGTTATTCATTTCTTCACCATACTGTGCGTGGTACTTGCTCCTCATGCTGATCTAGAGCCCGGCCCTTAATTCTAGACGGGCCTGGTTGTGGCGCCACCCACTCTAGGTTTTCTGTCCAAACTCCAGCCTTGGTATAATCTCCGCTATCAGCACCGGACATGAAACCAAACCGGAAGTACTCGTTATAACTCGATCCGTTGTCGCGAGACCATATGAAATGATCCGAGCCCTCGTCGCCGAAAAACCCACGGTATCTCTCTACGTCGTTCACTAGAACACTGATGCCATCATATCGCAGTCCTGGTGGGGGGTCCCATGTGAACGTTATAGTCGAGAGAGTGGTGTTAATAACGGGCGCGAGGATAACGGGAAGAGGGGAGCCCAGTTGGGCATCACCTTGCAAGTCTCCCGACGTTTGTAGAATGGAGTCGAAGCCCCAGCGAGCAATGCCGTTGATAAAGAACCCTATTAGAATACCTTGATAGAGCAAGGATGGTCTAGTTTGCATGCTGGTCCCTGGTACAAGGAGCAATGCTAGTACGTAATGGTGGATTCGCAAGTTGAGGTTAGGCAACAAGAGGCAGATGATGATCCCTGCTAGGAATAGAGCATAAAGCTTGAGATAGCGAATCAATCTTCCTTCCTGTCGGAAACACCAGACCTGTCCGGCAACGACGAAGAACAACACAATGATGATAATTGCCAGCGCTGCCTTGGCGCCAGGTTGCTGGTCAAGATCGTGTCCCGTTAAGCGTTGGATAGGGATGAAGTCGAAGGTATAATTCGTCAATGCTCCAACCCAGCAACCACCTAACCACAAGATTGTCTTTTCAACTTGAGCCGTGAGACCATGTAAAGCTCGCCGCACGCCCATCTTGTCGTAAAATACCCAAGCGCAGAACATGGCAGGTAGAAATTTGCCGAGTATATCTGAGAATAAAGCGGGGATTGAACTGTAGGATGGTGGATCGGAAGCCATACCCACCTGCCAAAAGATGCCGATAAAAACGGTAAAGAAGAATACCGATGGGGACGTGGTGAATAGGGACAGCACGGTTGTGAAAACCACCGATATCGCTAACAAAGACCACCTGACATCTTTGGCTTTACATTCAATCCCCTCTTCGAATGTGATCGACAATGGGAAGTAGGAATCGAAGCCGATGCTGCTGATGCCATGTCTGTCTGTGCTGACAAAGTTCTGCTGTTCTCCTATGAGGGATACCACACCGCAACCGCCCTGCGAGTTAGAGATGACACCAGAATGAATGGCAGATCCGCAAATAAATGAGTCGCCTCGGTAGACAGGGTTCTCTTCACTGGCGGTATCGGGCGGTCCGCCCACGACCAACGGGGCGTAAACTACTTCCTGATCTCCCACCGCCCGAGGATTGAGGACTCGGTAGCTAGCGCAATTCGAGGGACAACGGAATGCAAAACTGCTGCCATTGAACGGTCTACAATTGACGCCGTCGATACCGCAACCGTTGTTACGAGTCCAGTATGCGACACCACAGCTAATATCCGTAGGCATTCCGTAATTGGCAATTTCAGAGGCTACTTGGCCCCGCCACATAACGATAGAGAACGTGAGGACCCATACCGCGACGTAGCCCATATAAAGCAAGATTTGGTGTGTCCTGTTTGGGAGGAACTTGTCGAGAAGACGAAGCGGCGCATGCTGGACGACGGGGAAAATGGGTTCGATTTTCCAGACTTTCGGGTTCTGAGGACCCTTCATCCACCTATACGCAGCTTTCCCATACTTCCGAACCGGATATGGAACCCATTTCCATTTCTTCCAGGCGCCTTGGTCCTGCATAAAGCGCGGCGTTGGTGGATCGTCGTCTTCGTTGAAATCGAGGTGTTCCGGACCGACAAGTGGATCGTCCGGATGTGCCGGGGGAGAGCTACGGTGCCGTTGCTGTTCGATGTCAGGAGAGACTGAACGAGTTTCTAGCTGATTGGTACTCATGATATGGAACTGTGGTTGTTAGTGACTAAAAGAATCTTACGTGGCTTTACACAAAGGGGGATTGTTTGGGAGGCTGCTTACACTCGAGGGCTGAGAAATGCGAATACGATGAACTTGACCTACGGGTCACAAAAAGACAAACTGTCTATAATGATAACAACGTTAAAAAATACATGGGATCAAGCTGCATGTTACGATGAGGTAGGCAATCAGCCAGTTAGACGGACCGAGAGCCTGCTCAGCCTTTTTTTGGAGGATGTCGTTACGTTGGTAGAGTCGTTGGAAGGATGAGAAAATGGTTGTACTCGTAAACCCGGGAGGCTTGTGACTCGTTGAAAGGGAATCAGCTCCGAAGAACGCGAAACAGGCCGCGTACCAGGGGTGCCAGACCCAGCCCATTGGGCAGGTGGGTTGTTCATGCATGACAATTGGTCTTTCTTTGCTTACTTGACAGGAACAAGTGGATCTTGGCGGAGCGCAATCCTCGGAGTGCGGCATCTCTAAGTTCCGGGCCGTTGTTAATCCCGAGTCTAGCCCTTTTTAATGTTTGAAGGGTCCACCCAAAGCGGGATTGTGGGATAATAGGTGTGTATTGATGTTGTTTTTCTTAAGTGTGGTACAGTAGATTCCTTCCCTTTTAAGTCAATAGGGCACGTGCGTGCCCCACAGGATTAGTTTCGCAGCCATTACATTGACCCCTCGAGGTAAATCTATCATATCCATCCCGATACGGGTGCCTTGCGAAAACTCACTAAAGGCACACAGAGCACACTACCGACACAATTTCGACGCAAATATGGACATAATGAATTGAGATCTTATATTTGGGAAACAATCCTCTTTATGCTTTATCGTATAGAGCTCTACGTCAACTGCATATTTTCTTAATTTGGCCTAGATCTATACAGCAGTATCTAAACGGCGGGGCCTGAAGAAAACGGTAGTGACTCAAACATGACTGAATCATCGTCACAACATGCTATGTCCAACGTCCTTAGGAGCACTGCGGTTGATAAGGGAGGGCCTAGAGTAGGCCGTTTAGATCTTCCAAAGCGAAAGCCTATCGACACACCTAATTATATTGGTCTGACATCACGAGGAGCGATACCGCATATGACTCCGGATGTCATTGCCAAGCATACTGAACTTAACGGCTCTTATATGGCTTTGGAGGACTGTAAGTATGGGTTTCTCCTTTGAATAGCTATCTCTAATCTATTTAAAATCCCACATAGTTATAGAAAAGTCTCAGAAAAGAGTTGATCCTGCTATCTTTAACATAGAACCAGAGGGCAAGGAGATTCTACATGCATATACTGCCACACCCACACCAGTAGCCACGGTGCTTGGTGCTAGACGACACCCGGCAGTGGTTGCACCTATGGGAAATGGCAAGGATTACGTTTCCGTTTACACTTCAACGGGCTTTCAGTCACTAAAGAATAAGGAATATTGCCACGCCATCGAGAGACTGCAACCGGACATAGCGATACCACTTGCAGACTTGACCTTTGGTAACTCACATATCAAGGATAAGCTTCCAAATCCGAAAAGGCAACGTCGAATGGTTGAGAGAACGGAAGACTGGCTGGCGGAACTCATCAAGTTAAGAAATGCTGAGGACAATGATGCTGCTAAGCCCCCTATATTCGCACCGCTTCTGCCTGTGTCTTATCCAACACAGTGGGAGTATTTAAATCGTCTTGCACAGGACTATGTCGAATATCTGTCGGGACTAGCAGTTTACGATGCAGATATTCTTCCCGACCTGGATGGACACAGTTCTTTGACCCCCTTGCCGCGTATTTCCATGGACTTCATAACATCGCCCCATGAAATTCTCCGACAAATCCGACTAGGACTTGACATATTCACTGTGCTGTTCATTAACACTGCATCGGACGCCGGAATCGCACTTTCCTTCTCATTCCCACCGCCAGCACCTGCAAACTCGGGTCCGCTTCCATTGGGGATAGACATGTGGTCGCAAGATCACCAGAAATCATTAGACCCGCTTATAGATGGTTGTGGATGCTACACCTGTACCAAACACCACCGGGCTTATCTACAACATCTACTAAACGCTAGGGAAATGCTTGGGTGGACACTTCTCCAAATTCACAACCACCATATCTTAACCGATTTCTTCAAGGGGATTCGAGCCGCACTCGCCGCAGAACCTCCAACGTTTGAACACGACGTTGAGTTATTTTCGGCCACTTATGAATCCGAACTTCCAAAGGGTACTGGGGCAAGACCACGAGCTCGGGGTTACCATTTCAAATCTGAAGGAGGGGAGACGAAGATAAATCCCCCGGCATGGGAGAAGTACGGCAATGGAGGAACCGACGACCCGGCGCTGGCCGGGGAGATGGCGGGGCTCGCAGTAACAGGGGTTGCGGCGGAAGGCGGCGAGACACCGGTCGTTCCCGATGCTAACACAGATGCTAAAGAGTTGGATAAGAAAGGATTCGCTGAAGTAGACCAGTGAACTAATTTACTCAAATACTTGAAAACATTAATCACGACGACAAGCTCTACGCAAGAATAAGGAAACCCACCGTATTGCACCGGCCGCGACACATGGTCTAGTGCGGTTCTTCTCGAAGCCGGTCGAGCATAAATGGAGACACCGTTTGATATAATCTTGCGGGACTTGCACGATGAGCGGAAGGTATGGGACCGTTCAATTTGCGCTTGATGGTTTCGTGTTCGCTGATAAGCAGTGGCCTGAGACTGGAACCTCTCCCCAGAGGGCGAGCATTGTAGCGTAATTGCTCATGTTACGAACGACAGATAAAAACTGAATAAAGTGGAAATTTCAATGACAACAAGCTTCTACTGATAATCGACATTTTTATCGCCGAGTCTGTGCTGATACGGGTGTGTATATTGCACATGCGCACACCAAGTAAGGTGAGCATGTGTCTGCGGTTCACGACCCGGCCAGCCGGGGCAGCCCGCATAACGGGAAATGCAACCCGCATCTCGTTGATTTAGAACCAGAACCAATCACGAAAGCCAATTGAGCCCACGTTTTCGGACCCCTGCTACTCTAAGCCCTTCACAATAAGTGTTTTCGCCAGGCCAAGCTGAGAAAGTTCTCTACTAGCCAATCAAGACCAACTTTACCCTTCAGCTCACTGGAAAGTTTATCAAGCGCACGAGCAATAGAAGGTAGAAGTTCGTTCCGAAATCCAGGAACCAGGTACTGTGACATGCCCCGGATCCATTTAGCTCTGATGTTCCGTCAAGCTTACATCCCGGCCGAGATCCAACTTGCTAACCGGACACGTGCGGTCAATCGCCTCTATGATTCCTGCGCGATTGAGATAATGACGGAGGCAACCGTCGCTATCATCTGCTATGGGGGATTTCAGACCAATTATAGCCCGGCCCCTTCCACTGCCAAGATCGCACAACTAGAAATATACACACTTACGAACAGCCAAGGCTTTGATGACCTTCCAATGCAGGATGGGTGGTATCATGGATCAGCTAAACGTGTGAATCGCGATGTAGTGACACCGCATGCTCGATGGGGGCTGGTCTTGGCTTATACTTATATAGTGTCTGAGCTGTCGAGACCTCACTTCTTCATCTCTACGCTTATCGCCCCAACTTTTGGTTCGCCAGAAAATAGGTCAGGATTAATATGGGAAATCTGGGATCCCTTGTGGTAGTTGCGGCATCTCTTTCTGGAGTCGTTGCACAAACCTTCCAGCGACTTGGCTCCTGTCCAGATCTAGGCTGTGTGTTACCGCCTGATCAATCAGATTTCCTGCCGGGCCAATACTTCGATCTACGTCTCGAAGTCCATGCCCCAGTGAACGGCTCAGAAGCATTCAACGGCGGCGTGCCGGATGAAAACTTCTCGGTTACAATCACTAAGGAGGGGAGCGAACCGAAGAGTATCGCCGAGTTCTTCAGCATACCTGAACCTGAGCTTGAGAAGTGGGACTTCAAATGGTACGAAGATCTATTCGCCCAAGACGCGGATTCGCCATCCGTTGTCAATGTCGCATCTAAAATCTACCGGAAACTTGCCATCTACGAGCCTGGGAACTACGTCGTTACTTTGAGCTACTATGATGACCAGACAACAACAGCAAACTGGGTCGTGCGACCCTTGGCTACTCAGAAGAAGGCCAAGAATGTCATCTTGTTCATTGGTAGGGTTAGACGAACGACTAAAGGGGATTAGTGTTGACAACATACAGGTGACGGTATGACTACAAATATGATTACTGCGGCGCGTCTTCTCGGCCACAAGAGCATCAATGGGAAATACCAGTCTCTGCTGCAGATGGATCAGTTCCCGGTATTGGGACACCAAATGGTATGTTTGCTTAGGTAACTAAAGTTTACGGCTCAGTTATAACAACAAATCCTTCTAGACCCATTCTATCGATAGCTTCATCACTGACAGTGCCAACTCGGCGTCTGCACTTTACACCGGGCACAAGAGCACGGTCAACGCTATGGGGTAAGCCACGTGGTAAACCGCCTAAAATCTTTGATATGAAGTTGGTTACTGACTTTAATAAGTGTCTATGTGGACTCATCGGCAGACTTCTTTGATGACCCGAAAGTCGAGACTATCGTGGAACTGTTGAAGCGCACTTGGGTAGGCCCCTCATAGTCCTATGGCATACGAAGCAGATCAGGACTAACGGTTGGTTCTAGGATTCTGCTTGGGGTGCCGTCTCTACTGCCGCCATTTCCGATGCTACCCCTATTGCTCTCTCCGGACATAGTCGTTCTCGATATGCTTATGGTTCGATCGTTGACCAGGGTCTGAATTCGGTCACCAACTACTCCTGGACTAGTCACGGTGGCCCCGATGTTTGGTTCGGCGGAGGCGCGGAACAGTTTAACCCGGGCTCGGGCAGTTACGAAGGCAAAGACTACTACGAAGCATTCGCAAACGCAGGCTACGAAATCAGCTTAAATAAGACCTCTCTGCTAGAACTAGGAAATAGCAGTAAGGCGCTAGGGATTTTCTGTCAGTCGCATTTTCCCGTATGGTTAGACCGAAATGTCTTCACGGAGAACTTGGCGACCTTCGAAAACGATCCTTTGGGCTCGGAGAACCCTGCTCTCGACTTGCCTGGTTTAAAGGAGATGACGCTGAAGGCCATTGATATCCTGCATACCCGAGGTGGTGATAAAGGCTTTTTCCTCATGTCCGAGGGTGCATCTATCGATAAGCAAATGCATGCTCTCGACTACGACCGCGCTCTAGGTGATCTTCTCGAGCTCGATGACACAGTTCGCGCCACCATCGCTCACCTCGGAGAAATCGGGGAACTAGAGAGCACACTCATACTGGTCACCGCGGACCACGGCCATGGTTTTGATGTCTTCGGAGGAGTAGATACGAAGTACCTTTCCGAACAAAAGACCGACCGTGAGAAGCGTCGGGCAGTGGGTACCTATGAGCTTTCAGGCCTGTCGCAGTACACCGTCCCAGTAGACGGTGTGTCCTACAGCACCGGCCCTAACTTCCCAGTGAACTGGGATCCGCGGTACACTCTAGCCCAGGGCTTCGGCGCCAATCCTGACCACCGCGAGAACTACCGCGTGCATAAGGCGCCCCGCAAAGTTGTAAGTAGTACGCCAGGCTTTGATAAGAACGACTTGTTCGTCGACGCAGAAGATAGCCCCAATGGATTCATTGTTAATGGCACGTTGTCTGTTACCGAGTCCGCGGGTGTGCACTCGCTTACTGATGTGCCTGTTTTCGCGATGGGGCCGTGCCAAGAGACGTTTGGTGGCGTTTATGGGAATATCGATGTCTTCTATAAAATGGCGAACTGCTTAGGTCTGGCGCGTCCGGATAATAAGGCCCCAACAGACCCTGGGAATGAATGTGGGAAGTAGTAGAAAAGGGGGAAGAGCGCCGAAGGAACATGATACGGATATCTCAGGCATCTACAACTAAATATAATGCTAATATTAACCTTGGCTACATGGTGATACCTAAGGTCTTGCATTACGACGATAAATTGGCATTCTACATGGTTGAGCTCAACGGAGTTGATTCCAATGACTATCACGCCCCACATTTATATCATGACTTCTACCAAGGCTTGTCCATGCTATCCAACCCAAACAGTTAAGACTTATCAATTACTCGTTCTATCTGCAATATATCTAAGAAATAAGTCTTGAATTTATGATTGTATTCTAGGTAGAGGAAAGCAATGTCGACGAGCTAGTGCCTTACCTAGCTACAGAACAAAGTCTTCATTTGAAATAAAAAAACAGATGCTTCGCTCAGGTTCCTTTCGACTTCTCATTCTGGTCAGCAAGCGACTGCACATTCGCCGACGTCGAACCCTTCCCCGGAGGTTCCCCAAGAGCGCGTGCCTATGTCTTCAGTCAGCTCAGATCTTCTCTCATAGGTATACTCTTTCTTATAATTCTCCTTTTTGGAAATCTTACCTCCGCCTTTTGGACCTGGGCAGCGTCTTCTTTGGTTATCTCACCGGCAGGCTTGCGCGCTACTTCGCCTGCCTTGGCAAGGAAGTTCTGCTGTCGGTCGTGCTCACTCTGCGCCTGGGCGGCGGGTCCGCCCTTGATGGGGCCGAATCCGGTAATGTCGGTTTCGGCGGCCGCGAGCTCCGACGCCTCGGTCTGGGTAATCGGGTGGCCTTCGACGGCGCGCTTGTGGATTTCTTCTTTTGGTGGTAATTCGCCTTCCATCGTATGCTTTATCGTCTGAGATTTGATTTGATAAACAATGGCTTTACATCTTCACCGTCGTTATGGTTTCTATATAGGTAGGTAGATGCTATGACGTCTATGATCTCATACGTGACGCTTGTCCCATATATTATCGCGAGTACTGTTCCCCGATTGTTATATGTGGGCCATCGCAGTTATTACGTATGAATGCTGATCTTGCCCTTCATGTGAACTTTCGAAGTAAAATGTTCGTCAGTGTCTGCATAATTCGCATGTCCTGGTCCTAGCGTTCGGCTGCTGCCGCTGTACCTTGATATGTACTGCACCCGACCGCGAGAGCGCCTTCATCACCGAACGTCTCCTTGCACAATTGCCCGATGTTGAGCTCGCTACGCGACCACCCTTTGCTGGATGCTCGAGCATCCCCTAGATGGCTATTGTGCGCTCATACGACGGCTTTCGCAGACTTACTTCGGTGCTTAAGGATTCGGACCAGAGTTTCAAACATATGTGTATCTCGCAAATTCCACGATTCGCGACGCCCATAGTACATCATCTTGTAGTATTGTTCCGCGTCTGCATGGACATAAATATGTATTTGTCAGCAGTCTCATACGGTATTAAGTAAGCAAATCATGTTGATTAGGTAACAAGCCTTTCACGACTCGAGTTCAACGCCATCCCAGAAAGCTGCCGAGTACTCTATCCGCTTGCTCAATAAGTCCTTAAGCATCTGTACGACCTCGGCTTCGTACCCCTTGAACGCAGAGACCAGCGTTTCGAGACCGTATTCTTTTGGATCCTCAGCCCATAGCATGAGCTCGCTGTACCTGTCCCTCGCAAGGTCCGCCGTGTCCTTATCAATCTGTTCGAGATAATTGATAACGGCACGCATTGAAGCCCCGAGGGAGTACAAGTCAAGTCCGTAAAATCCGACGGAGTTAGTGCTATGCACGTCCCATTTTCTGTTGTGCTCCCTGAGCCACTCTACGAAATCGTGGACTTCCGTATTGCGCCACATCCATGTCGGGAAGCGTACGAAAACGGGCTCCCGGTCCGCTCGCTTAGCAGCATTCTGGGGCTTGACGCTACCTTGCTTGCCCAGCCCGCCGCGGTGCCGGACGTATCTGTCCACAGCCTCGGCATCCGCCAATCAGCTTCAATGGTTACGATGTTGAACCCATGCTTTTCAATCACGTATTTCGTGATTTCGGCTCGCGCTGCATAGAACTCGGACGTGCCATGTGAGCCGTCCCCAATGAGCAGAACCTTACACTTATCAAAATGTTGAAGCGATTCGCGAAGGCACTACTAGCTTCCGCAACGGACGGAAAGCTAACCACTTCGTCCTGTAGCAGCTCGATGACCGAAGCCCCGCCGCCGCCGTCATAGAAATTCCCATCACGGTGTTGAGTCGAGAGCTCTGAGATTTTATTTTTGAGTTTCTGCGTAATATTGGGTTGAATCGGCTACTCGAACTTCCAAGAGTTGTATCGCAAGATGTGCAAATACTGTCTGCGTCAAACTGTCTATATGCGGATTGAACTCGCACTAGATTATGATACAGGACTACACAACGAGCGAATTATATGTCCAATGCTCTCGTTAACCACCCAGAGCCCAGGAGCTTTTACCCAGCTAGTAACGCCACATTTCGTTCGTAAAACATAACCTACGCGACATACATTAAGTATATGCGGCAATGACGCAAACATTAAAAGACACTGATGCGTCAGGGATCGCCAGCACTAGTGACATAATTCGGAGATGATCCATCATGGCGGCTACAATCTTCTCCAAATTATCCTCAAAGATTAGTTGGAAGAGTGGTGGCTATAGATGTAGAATGGTGGTCTGTTTCGGACACCTGATGCATTAGTAAGGTCTCAGGATATGCTCCTTTTTCTATATGCGAGGCTTCGTGAGTGTTATTCTTAGAATTGGTATGGCTAGCGATATGGCTATAATACAGCTCTTATCAATGATCCATGTCATATGGACACCACATATAGGGCGTTTCTTTTTCTACTATGCCCAAAAGGTCGATATTGGCCCCCAAAGAGCGATCATCTTATCCGCTTTCTGTCTAGCCTTAGTCATCTAGCTGAGGCTGTATGGGTTTGAAATGCGATCACATCCAGTTCACCCCACCACGCGCCAAATTCAGTAATATTTATCCAATTGGCATTTATAGCAAAATTCTCGTTCAACTAATTACTGTAGTATATGAATTGTAGGACTTAATAGCAAGGCTCTCGTCGTAAGATTCCGTCCAGAGATTTATCTGTCCCTTCTTACCAGGGTATTTCTTATTGGCAGGGTAGTAACAAATAGCGTGCTGCCGTGTAGACAAACACAGAGACCCCGTCAATATGGCCCCCAACCATCTAGTCTCTGAACCACGGGTGCCTAGTGATTCAACCATGAATGGAAGCTGAAAGCTACCCAGTCTGACCTGCATGAGCTGAAACGTAGAATTGGGGTTGGGCGTTGATATGGGTGTGGTAGGATCATAGATGCTACCCTCTGGTTACCAAGCCCAAAGAAATCAGTCTTGGTCGTCATTCTCAAGTACCTATTTCAATCTAATAAACATTTCATCCAAGTAGAATCACAAGATGGCAAGCGAAATATCACCGATATTAGCTATGTTCAAACTAAAGGTTCTCTTCCTTATAGTATCAAACCTCTGCCGATCTTCTGGCTCTGCAATACCGTCCGCGACAGCTCCGATAGGCGTTAGATCCGTCGAAGAACCGGTTTTAATCCAGACACAACCGCCTGTTTTAAATTTGGAGGCTAGAGATAGGGCAGGCGGTCTCTGTGGCTATTACAACGGCGACGCAGGTATGATTTTCTCATGTCTCCCGCAACGTTAGCGATCACTGAGAATTGATCAGCAAGCGCATATATATGTTCTTCTGGATACAGCTGTGTCCAAGACCACGATAACAATGCCGTTGGGTGCGTCCCAACTGATACCAATAAAGGCCTCTTGGGTGTAGTGTACACTACGTGCCTCAACTATGATGTATATACAGAATATTCAGTAGGATCTCGTACTGGTTGTTGGTAAGTCATGAAGTTGGGAATGATTTGATCAGGAACCGTCTTACTAACTCGCAATGCAGCATCAACCCATACCAACCATATTGCGCATGGAACACGTACACCGGATCTGAGATAGAGGGATATACCATTATACAATGCGGGCAGACTTACAATCCTCCCCCACTTCACTTAGCCTGGGAAGCTTCCACTTCGGGCGCGTCCCCAACCACTATGTTCGTCGGCATTCCGACAACAGGAACCGAAACTGCGGCCAACGAGACGGCCAACACATCGACGGCATCTCCAACATCCACTCCGACAGACTCATCAAAAGGACTCTCGACATCAGATAAGATTGCTTTAGGGACTGCGTTGGGGTTGGGTCTACCGGCGACAATTGCTGGTATTATCGGAGCTTGGTATGGTTACAAAGCTCTAGCGAATAAGAAACGGGGCAATGACAATGGATACTCGTCAGTAGCCAACGTTCCCGGTGATGACTACGAGATTTCTAAGCTGGTACACTAGAATCAGATGACATCGCGACTACTCAGAATGCGAAGCTAGAGGAAGTTGTCTGATTGCCTACCAAGATGTAATATGGAACAGCGTATGGGATATTCTAGAAATAATGTTGGAAGAGATACGATGGACTATGAGGTTTTAGGGTGGTATAATTAAGGCGTTACGGAAGCTAATGTGTCAGCAGCATAGAGATGATGCTCTGAGTTATTGATAGTAGGTTGGATGGGGCGCGTACTTACAGTTAGGAGGTGTATATGTTGGATATTAGAGGTATCCCTTTTATTGCGTCACGCTTAACACTAGATCTTGAAGTTTTCATATTACGAAGTCGCTGGGCATAGGGGTCTGAGTTGGTGGCTTTGTATATTACGCACCTACCTAGTACCTATCTAGGTTAGTCCCCCTATCGTAAACGTGTTCTACAAACCTCTCCTTCCTGATAGAAGCATCTAGAATGTAATCGGCTCGAAGATGCTGTAAAATGAGAGGCAAGAATAAGAAATTTTTTAACAAGCCTTCGTGCAACGTTGAATCCTTCCTGTCTTTCTCCCGAGTCTAACAAAATGTTCTACTCAATGTTGGCCATTCCGGATATTCCCTGGAAGTACACGTATCTACTGGCAATATCCATGCTGGATGATGTGCTGGTCGCCATGGCTGGTGATCTTCCTGCTATCCTTTCCACTAGTGTCGCCTGATAGAACCTTGGAGTCATCGCTTCCGTGGGCACTACACGGGTCAGTTCCGCTGCAGTCTGTAAGGGAGAGATGCTAGCCCCTGAGAGCGAATTGGTAAGGACAGCCGATTCGATAGCCGCGGGGACGGGCGGTTTCACCCTCAACCTACACGACCTAGTGGTTGGTCCCTTGCGTACTAGATACCAAGCATAGAAGAATCCAGATCCAGATCGGCAATTGGCTAGAATAAATCGAAATGTGGAACTGCATAGTGTACAAGATGTCGATTACCCCACTTAATGGTAACTACCTAGAAATATAAACTGTTCAACGTTAAAGCCGGCGATAGCTTCGAACACCAGCACCGCAGCTAACAGGCTAGCATCGCAGCGGAATCCGATAATCTTGTAGAAGCGTCGTCATAAATCAGCCGTTACCCTCCCAATGTCTAGATTTCGGCCTATACAGCCCAGAAGCGACCAGGACGACCTGTCATCCACGGCCCAAGATATGGAGCCCCTTAAGAAACGTCAACGTATTCAGATAGTCCAGGTATGGGGATTTATGACCCTAGACTTTAAAAGTAAGCGGAATTTCTAAATATCACCCATGTCAATAGGCATGCCATTCTTGTCGCAAGTCAAAAATCAAGGTTGGTGACTCCAATGTCGCCCTTCTAGCGCATGACTGAAAGCCTCACAAGTGCGATGGCACCAGGCCAAGATGCGAACACTGTACTACCAAAAATAGGGAGTGTATTTACGACGGTGAGGAAGGTCAATCGAGGCCCGCCGCAATGAGATCGCGCGTCAAGTCGTTGGAAAAGCTGGTTCATCAACTGCAGTCGGGACAGTCTAGTAACGAGCATGCTGGTACGGCATTGAGTCAACCACCGGGGCATTTTTCACCACTCTCCATCCAACTCACTATTCCACGAGCTTCGATCGCACAGTCTGCTGTAGATGGCTTTTTCAGCTGCAGCGGCAAGCTTTTCCATGTATTCTCTCGAGTTCAAGTCTCGTGCCTCTTCAAATCTGCCTTTCAAGATCTATCCGAGTTCAATTGCGAAAAGAAAGCGGATGTCTGTTGTGTAATGGCGGTGGCGGCTGTAGGTTCGCAGTACGCTCAGGATGAGGGGTTTAAACAATACGAAGACGTATTCTATGGTATTGCACGGCACTACTTCGACGACGTTCTTGAAACTCGACCGATGGACTCCATCAAGGTTTGTGCGCTATTAACCTTGTACAATGTCTTTCGAAAGGCCACCGCATCGCTAGCCTACGTCGGTTCGTAGACCTAAGATCATCGTGGACACTATGAAAAGACTAACATTGAAGCAGATATCGGTCTAGGAATGTGTCGTAGATTCGGTCTAGACTGCAAGAAGCGTCAACTTTCTACACTCACGGACTCTGTATGGTCTGACTATCGTAAAACCTGGCGGACTCTTATATTCATCTCAACGTAAGTGTTATGTCATGTGTAACTTGACTGGCTCTTAACACACTTTAGCTGGCTCTCGGCCACCTTGGGGTATAAATTCGGATGCGAGGAATTCCTAGAACGAATCTCGGTACGTACTTCATATAAATACCTCACTGCCGACTAACACTAAGCTAACCATTTTTAGCCTTCCGAGCTTGAGGTTGGCGATTCTTCGGACGTTTCAGAAAGTAAATATATTGTTTTTTTGGTAATTGATTTGTCCCCCATGTTAATTATCGGGTAGCCGTACAGATCGAGATGACCAAGATTTCTATACTCAAAGCCCATATCCTGCGGATGCATCTAACTTTTAAGGAACTTACCCTACCAACTATCCAGTCCATAGTTCAAGAACTCCAGCAATGGTACGATGGTATGCCGCCAGTAATGCACCTTAATAGCCTGGGACAGGAAGACATATCACTCGAATCAAAGCGTTCGATTTACCATGTTCACTTGCTCTATCTCGGGGCAAACATGCTGTTATTCCGTCGGATTGCGTCTCAATTAGTAAGGTCATCAGTCGTGGGCCTTGCTAAAGGTGTCCTGTGGACGCCGTGTGAGGAGATGCTTGGTATGTATCAAAATATGTGGATTCAGGATTTTGAAATTTGGTTTTTACAAGAATGTTTTTGAAATTTGGTTTTTACAAGAATGTTTTTGAAATTTGGTTTTTACAAGAATTTTCGAATAGCTATAATATAGTGGAAAGCTAACGTTAGAATAGTATGTCAAACACCCTTATTTCGTTGCTACCAAGCCTAGAAAGCACCGCCTGGTATATTCTAGAACACGAATCTTAAAATTAGGTACTAATACTATAGTTGTGTCTAAAAAAAAACAGACAGACCAGAGCGGGCGAGCACTGTCAGCAGCGAACAGCTCCGCCCGAATTGTCAAACTCCTTCTTGACGATAATGGCGTCTTTAAAAGATGTTGGTTAATCATGTATGTATCCATTTTTTACTCCACCACGCCCGGCAATAACTTAAGGAATACAGCTGATCCAATCCACGCAGATTCCAAACATACACATCCTGTGTGATAATTCTCCATGCGGTCTCTCAGAAACAAGCTACTAGATTCGACTCGAGTACTTGGAAAGATGACTTGGGGAACGCTAAGCTATGTCTTGATGTCCTTGCATATTGCGGTTCGTTGGATCCCGTGGCTACCAAGTTCCACAAAAGGCTACTATCAATTTACGAGCTTCTACTTAACTCCGGACAAAACGTTTCAGATACTGAAACGGAAGAGAAATCCCCAGAGCAGGTGGATCGAGCAGATTCTGGACAAGATCCATCGTATTTTCAAGACAGGCCCCTTAGCTCATTTCCCTATCACGAGAAATCTCCCACTCAGGTTTCCTTCGATCTTCTGGAATTGCTCTGTCGACCATTCGGCGATCTATCGAATAGAGACATGAGTAAGGATTCCATTGCGTATGAAGGCCGTTACGACCCTACCCGATATGAACATCCACAACTAGTCGAAAGGATGGATTGGGATTTCGAAGACAAGGCTCCATTTGAATGGAATCAAAGGAATATTGGTATCAACTCGAGTGTAATTGGAGTTTTGGGCAACTCTGAAACGTCCGATTCGAGTCCTCCTAGCCTGGGTTATCGCTTTTTAGATTCTGATAACCCTAGTGGGTGGGCTTCACCAGAACTGAACATAACGGAGGAGTAAAATGGGATTGTCAGCCATCTGGTTTTTGCTAATGTCTTAGGTTAGATAAAATAGTGTTAAATTTGGGTTTCATGGTTAGGTACCTGACTATATAAATTCTTGACGATAAGCATCTACTCTTATTACACTCTCATGTTCCAAATTCCTAGTCCATTTTCTGCCTGCGCGGGATTTTGTTTTAGGGGTTAGGGAGAGTATATTTAGGAGGTATCCATATGTCTGTATCTATAAAATAACCCCATTATAAGCGTGTATGCCTCGCTCAAATCCAAGATGCCTGTGAGATATATCACGACGTCATCTCATATGACTAGTATCCTAATTATCCCAATGAAGACCACTTAAGTTAGATCTGCAACGACTGTGTTTCTAAAACCAGTGCACATAACGTGGTCCCTGTTGTGTTAGTTAGACAATCTTTCCTTGAATTGCCAAGCTACATTCCACAACTATTTGGTTCATGCGTGCTCCGAATTACTTATGACGTATATTTAGATCGATTTAAAGATTCACTTTTACGTATGTGGCTGTTGTTCAGTTATATCTTGACTCTAAATATGTGTCTAATACAGAATCAACGGCATCGCTGCCGATACCCCGATCTAAGGTGATGCTATCGAGATCAAGGGGTATATCGATCATCAAGTCTTCATTCTTAGTTGTATATAAGCATCGCAGCCAACCGGCACGGGAAGCACTTCATTTTTTAGACATACTCATTTTCCAATCTAAATTGAGTGGTTCATGATAGTATCAAAAACTTTTTGGGCAACTCTTCGCCCGACTGGGGACGCCCTCGGTAATTATACGACCAATTGCGACCCATCGACTACTCCGGAACCTGAATCTCTCAGTTTAAGAGATGTGTGTCCTTCTAGGTATTCTTGTTATCACGGCCGTATCTACCGTTCTGGCAGATTTTACGATCTATATCGGTAAGACAAACGACATTACTGATATAGGCGTCGTTTTCAGCTCAACAGAAATACAAATTCACAAGCATTATAACCTCAGCTGTTCCGATGTAGGCCACGTGGTGCCTATTTCGGTCAGCAGCGAAAACGACGCAAGCAAGGGTCACTGGGCATGCGATGGTTGCGGTGTACAAGCAGCAAAAAACTGGCCCATCAAACGACTAGAGATGTATAACGGCAAAAACGCTGTTGGACGTTCCACGTATCATCCTATTCCCCTGTTTAACCGGGCTACCGGAGCTGTTAGTATGTTTACGCATAGAAGTATCATGTTGGAGCCTCGAAAGATCGCTAACAGCATAAAGCTTTGTACAAAACTGAAAATAGCAATTATGATATGAGGGACATTAACAATTCATATCTTGGGACCTGCAATCGTCCGCTCTATCCGCAAGAGATGGACTGCCGGCAGCTTATTTCGGCGACATTTCTTACTCACGTTTTCACTTGTAAGTTTATTTGTGCGTATGAAGATATAGAAGCCAAGCGCTAAATGTATATTGATTAGGCACGAGCGATCTCACCCCAAATAAGGGCCTTTGGAAACCAGATTAACCACGATTGATATGAATGGGTGGTAACTAAGCAATAGTGTGTGGTTAAAGTGGTGTGTTTTGTATATGAAATTCAGCTTGATTTCAATTCTCAGTTTGATTTTTAGGCTTCATGATGAATATTAGAAGTTGTGGAGAGGCTGCGTTGAACTCCTTATTCCTTTCTACCTCAACATATAGCTTATTATTAACTGTGTAGTTTACTTAGACCATTGATACATCAACTTCATGTTGTAGGGGATGAAATGTGCTTTCAGAGATTTTGTTTCAAGTCACGAAGGGAGTTCTTGGTTCTCGCGGGTCTTGTCTCTATAGGTGTCTGTGATAATATGACAGAACTACCTGTATCTCGAATCACGATCTAGGAAGGTTCCGCCTAAAAGACAATCGCGATTCCTTGTCTCATTGCCTCATAAACTCCAGGAAACAGTACTTAGAGCATTCCGATGCTCCCTTGTTTCTCCCCTGGTCGCTTCATACCACCGCGGATAATGAAGAATAAGTGCCCCATAGGAATTATCGGTCTATAATTACTCATATTGATCCAAGTGGAATTTGAGACATAAGCACCTTGTTTAGATGTCGGCGGGTACCTACATCCTATATCAATCAGAACTTGGTACCTAACATACCAAGGTATATATACCTAAGTAGGTACTTATTTAGTAATGTACCCCCACGCCCATGAGCCGGGCCACGTTTCGATTCTCACCACGGTCGGAAATGTCTCTAAGAAAGCGAAGTTATACCAGAAATACGTAGGGGTCATAACCCCATTGCTTATTAGAACGATGAGAATCTGAGAATGGTGTCTCAGCCTTTACGCATTAGCTCAGCCACAGTCCGCGTTTACAGCAGCAGGCTGGCATAATATTATGAAACAGAAAATTTCCACATAACTAATCGATTTCGCTTAATCTTGAGTCCTTGTTTGCTTTGTGACACTTTGAACTCCCTAGAATGTGACCTTCGTTCCCAACTGGGTAACTATCTTTTATAGGTACTGGTACAGTAAGTTAGTGCTTGATCTTCTATCAGGGCAATAGCTAGCATCCCAAGGTTTCTTATCTTTTCTAGTTCAAAGAAGCGAGCTACTATGTGAGGCAGTGTTGAAGCCTCTTGGCTTTAGCCTGCGTAGGCTGATAATTACTTGCCTGACGACTCTACCCAAGACCATGGTACTTGATAAAGTGCACGATTCTCCGCACGGACAGAAATGATTGCCTTGTGGATGGTCACACTGTTAACAATCTACTTCCTTAAAACATTCTGTCATTTCGTGCGTAGGGAAGTATGCCGATTCAACAACATGTCTCATAGTCTGAATCATGGTCAGAATAACACGGCTATTTCTTGGCGCTTCGTTCCTCACTAGAATATCTCTCGGTGGTCCCATGCCCATCTCAGCCACATCTCAAATTGCCGCCAATTCTGATGATGTTCAATCAAACATACGGCCGACGCTGGCGCCCCGCGGAGAAGTGAAATCAAGGCTAGGAAATGGCGACGCTTGCAAGGCTTCCGATGGTAAGTACCTAATCATACCACCTTGTTTGCAAGTTATGATATTACGATAGCTGAATGAAACGTACCTACCTAGTCAGTACCGTTTTTTGCGGTCCAAGTTCCATATGCTCATTCGATAACACCCGCCCTACCGTCGAGTGCATTCCAATTCACAGAGATGATAGGCATATCGGCACCGTCGTGACGCAAACTCGAGAGCTAAACGCGACTCAGTCATATGTGGTAGTAAAGGAAGTGGTGACAACTGGAATAATTTCAGGGCCGAGTACTGGACAGCCTGAAAGCTTCACATCAGAGTCCATAATTGGGATAGCAGTTGGCGTACCGGCGGCAATTGCTTCTATAATTGGAGCCTGGGCCAGCATCATAGCTTTGCGGAGGCCACGAAATTTCATTCAAAGGTTGTTCAGATGCGGTTGATAATTATTGTTACGTTCCCAGCCTGCCGAAGGGGACTTTTACTTATCTATCCATTTGGGGATCCATAGCTAGGTAGAGTTGATATTAATGGTATCGAGAAGCTCAAATAGCGATGTGGATGAGACACATTACGAAGTGAATACAAGAGCGTTAGTTAGCATCGATGGACTGTAGAAACTGTACGGGGGTTTTGATGCATGTTAATGTGTATAAATATTATGAATATCGTCATCTCCTCAAGTAGCGACAAGTTGTGTGATCGTGGACTAACCCAAAGTCTGGTCCCTTGTTTTGTAGCTCTACAATTAGGAAGTGACGTGCCGGAGACGAGTGGATACCGGAATTTAGTCCGCGGTTGCTCATCCGTAACTGTGCGTAAGTGGGGCCGTAGAGATGACGCAGTTGTCGGCGATCTAGGATAAGTACGGTAGTTGCGGTTCATACCTTTCGCAGTTGCCCTCATATATGACACCCAGGCAATTAAGATGTCAACTTATCGTGGTTAGCGTGCCTACCCAAGTATTTCTTGCAACCGATAAACAATTGCGACTAAGAAGGAATCAGGTGGATACAACTATACGACTACGAAATACATCATGGCTGAGAAGCATAACTACCAGGTTTTAACTTAAAGAATATGTTAGTAAATTAGGTATATTTATTCGTTCTATTCGCATTCCAGCACCGATTCTTTGGGAAGACATTGGTTGAATACCTAGGTACCTTGTAGTAGCGATGTGATGCGCTACAAATACGGTGCATTGCGATCCACTTATACCCTTGTATTTACAATGTTTCATAGCGTGCGCGCGCTACAATCTGGGGGTTATCTTCGGCCAATCATATTGTGTCATTTTCACACAGGGAGTTCCCGATAAAAATTATGTACGATGCGGTCACTATAATTATAGCGAGGCATACACTGTAGCGTCACCGCAGCTCCACTTAGAATGATATTGTAAGAGACCCCATAACATCAATTCATAGGCAACCCAAAGGGTTAATGTTAGAGGCGAGGGGAAGCTCACATGATACTGCCAAAATAGTATTGCATAACACTGCAGAATCAAGATTTTAAAGAATAGTTGTTAGATTGAAAATTCTGTTGTCTGGTATAGATAATAGATATAAACGAATATAATTCTACAAACGCCCTCTCTAGTAGTGTCACGTAAGTGACACCACAAGAGAGGGTAGTCACATGAATGTCACATGACTATCTGACAAATAGGTAGATAGGTACCTACTTATTAGATTAGGTAGTTAATCCAAAGGTTCCACCTCCTGAGGGTTTTATTTAGACACTTGTAGTTTCTTGAACGTGCGCCATCTCTACGACGTCTTTCTTAACTTCCCGATTCTTCTCCATGTCGTTGGCTAGATGACCCAGAGCTCGGTCGCCGAATAGAAGATCTATCTCTTCGAGTGATAAGCCCTTGGTCTCTTTAAAGAGCAATATAAGACATGGAAAAGTAACGACCAAGTTCCAGGCTATTGAATATTAGTCTTGAATGGAAGCAGGGAATAGGGAGCGGACAACATACTAACGAAGACGAAATAAAACTTCCAGCCAAGGCTTTCCAAAGCCGTGGGTGACACCTGAGCCCAGAATGTCGCAACCAGCCAATTCCCAATGCCAGTTGCAAAAGCGGCACCCTTACTCCTGATTTGGTAGGGTAGGACCTCACCCATATAAGTCCAAGAAACGGGACCAAAGGACAACGAAAAGATGACGGTGACGCAAAAGAGGAAGAATACACCAGCTATACTAAGCCCTCGTTTGGAACCATCAGTGTTCTGGCTATTGATGGCACCTTCGCAAATCAGGGCCACAGTGATAGCAATGATGCCGTAGATCATAGGTCTTTTGCGGCCAATACGGTCGGCTAATAAGGTAATGAAAAATAAGTCTGGAGGTGCATGTAAGTAAAGTAGAGAGCAGTTATATGATGGGTAGCAACACTCACTGGCTAAAGGTCCGACGCAGTTGTAGATTCCAGCCACAAGAAGCTCCTTGCCGCCGGTAAAACCAAGGGCCTTGTACATAATCGTCTGGTAATAACCAATGACATTAATCCCTGTGAACTGAGTGAAGACCTGCACTAGCGTGGCTAAAAGAAGCCGGCGCCGCCACTGGGGTACTTTGAACATAATCATCCAGCCAGGTGCGGTATTGCTCTTCTCAGCGTCGATGGTCATCTTGATTTCACTGAACTCGGCTTGAATCCAGTCTTCGTTAGAGCCGTTGTAGTGCAACTTACGTAGGATCGACATTCCCTCATCCAAGCGGTCAATAGCAATCAGGTGGCGGGGCGACTCTGGGAGCCATAGCATGCCGATGCAGAGCAAGACAGCAGGAACAGCTTGAAAGGAAAGAGGGAATCGCCACTGGAACGATGAGCTGTCGGGCATCTGCGCGCTACCGTATCCAACCCAGGTAGACACGATGAAACCCACGCCGATCATTTGCTGTGCAAGGCCGACGATAAGGCCGCGGATGCTGGGGTGTGCGCATTCAGACTGGTATACGGGGACTAGAAATGATAGTTATCAGAGACCAGAACTGAGAAGAATAATAACGAGACAACATACCACTCATTGACAGCAAACCGACAGAGAAACCAGCAATGATGCGACCGACGAGTATCATGGCAAGACTGATAACAAGCATCAGATGCATATCAAACATTCAGCTGTGGGGGAGATATAGGTACTCACTGGTAGGCCGCAGCCTGCAGGATGGCACCAACAGTGCATATGAGGGCGCCGATACCAATAGTCTTGCGACGCCCATATTTATCCATAATAACACCCCCAAACAGGGCACCAAAAACAGCGCCGCCATTGAAAGTAGAGTTAATGGCACCAATAATCGGTGACGTCGGCGTGGTGTTGAAAAATTCTAGGAAGTTGTTCGAAGCAATGACATCAGTCATCACACCGGAGTCGTATCCAAAAAGAAAGGACCTGCCGTTTCACGCCTGTTTAGCAACGACTTGCCTTGTCTAGCTCTAGCTGAGTTCGAAGTACATAGAAGGAGATCACAACATACCCAATAGCGGCAAAGGCCGCCAGGCCAATATTGAAGGCTTTGCCCATTGAGTTGGAAGGTATAGATAATAGAGAATAATATACTATAACTAAGCGATTGGGCGTTAATAATAGACAAGCCACTACTACCAGCTACCTATTTATATGCATGCGACACTACAAGAACTCCTCAAACCAAGTCCCCGGTCATCCTACGGTGGACAATACAGAGCATTACGCCTAGAATCCTTTGGACCCGTCCGGGGTGCGCAATGCTTGGGGTAATGGCCGGGGTCTCCACGGGGAGTGGCCCGACAACGTGGTCACCCCATTACTCCGGTGGGCGAGAAGCTATTTTCTCGTGCGAGCGAATCTGGTGAGCCATTGTCACCTCATGACACTGCAGGGGTCTCGACAAACGAGGATATCTGCTTCAATCAAGCCTAGTGCATGTCCAAGCCGTCGCTTACAGACCGAAGTGGTAACTTGATTTAGGTATCGTGGAGCCGTATATATCCTTTGCTAGCTGATTTTCTGGTTGAATACACGGCTAAAAGACATCATGCTGCTGGTTGGCGCGCGTATTGTATACCGCGGACGCGATGGATTGTTGCTGCATGGTGGGGAAACAGGGGCTTCAGATCACCCCTGGTCTGATGCAGACAACCAGAGCTTTTCGACCGTCAGATCTGACTTAATAGGTCTCTACCGTAGGTACGTATAAGTAGTTCCTGCCTTAAATCTATAGAAGGCTTCCTCTCCGAAAACTGGATACTTTTCCTCGCCGGCGTAAACTAGATTTCTGTGCTTGGGAAACTATGTCGATTGGCGGTTGGTGGTCTAGCAATTCGTCCTCATAGCATGCTATGTGACACTTTTCTCATTTGAAAATCTGGTTTAACGTAAGAAATTTTCTCGTATCAACCAATGAAAGTAATGCCCACTGAATAGGGAATTAAGATCTGCCATGAAGCAGCATAATGAGAATATATTGTGCTTCATATCTAGCAGCCGTTGGACTATCGTCTTCACAAGTCGTCTCACTAGCAATAAATGACGATCGAGCCAGGGCTTCGCGTACTCATGACCTAATACGCGTCTAATCTAGTGATAGTATGACCAAGAAATGCATACAATACCATGGTCTGTCTGCGGCTCATATATAACTGTAATTGTTGCGACGACAAGGGCGTAGGGCTGCATATTGGAACCTTTGGGGTACAGCGAATGTTAGGGGTTAAAGTGGGGCTGCATCAGGGCATTTGGATGAAAAAAGGGGTTCTGTGCACCTTTAGTCTTAACAGATACTCCTTATCCCTCCATACACAGCTCATATAGGAGGGCCAGCTGAGAGGTAGGTAGCTTTTCCTAATCAGAAATATCCGAGATATTTCTGGGAGATACCTAGGTATGCCAAAGCAAGGTCTTATCAAGCCGAATTGAGTGCGATGACTAAGGAATAAACGCCCTAAAGCAGATAAAATATCCCCTAGTGGGTCTAAGTCTTCGAGCTAAACAACTCCTAGGATGAGAACTACACGAGAGTAACCGGGAAGAGGGGTATTTCCTAATAACAATAGAAGAGGGGACTCAGCTATTATCTATCTTAAAAAGAAGAAAGGAAGCCCAAGCTGCCGAGTTAAGTCGACAATACTAAGCTAATACACGGCTATTACTAAGAAGTCTATTCATTTAATGAGGTGTATTACTAATTGACAGTTCTATGCATCCACCCGACTTTTAGCACAACACGGGAATGAAGTCAAACACGATCAAAGGCTCTACCGTCTCCCTTGATTCCTATAAGAAGCACCATTCGATAGAGATAACCCTAAAACGGCAGGTTTTACCCAGACCCACCCTACGATACCACCCACATACGGTAGTTAAGAGGTAGTAGTAATTGTCATATCTAAGCTTATCGTCCGTCATATCCCTTAAATCAGATAAACCCACACGGCGAAGTGGGGTATGCTGTTATGTCACAGAATGATGTATCTATGTCGATGCCGATTCAGCTAAACGCGTTCCCCTCGTTGACTTCGGCCTACTTAGATGGTTCGTCTTTATGATTTTATAAACTCAATCGTGTTCACTTAGCTATTGAGACACCTCGAAGGCATCTCAAACGAAGGAATAACTATGGCATCTGCTCCTTTCATTGATTTGGTCGCTCCTAACGGTGTCAAGTATGCTCAGCCAACGGGCCTCTTCATCAACAATGACTTCGTTCTATCTACCAATGGCGACACCATAGATTCGATTGATCCTGCGTAAGTTCCAAATTCGTTTCAGATTGTTATGGTAGTTGCTATAGTCGGAAAACTAAACTGGACTCAGTACTGAGGAGAAGATTGTGACGGTGCAGGCTGCGAGCGAGGTGGATGTGGATAAGGCCGTGAAGGCGGCGCATAAAGCGCTCAAGGACCCTTCTTGGAAACTTCTCCCGGCTTCAGATCGTGGAGCACTTCTGCATAAACTGGCAGATCTTATGGAAGAAAATCGTGAGGTATTTGCTACCATTGATGCATGGGATAATGGTAAGTGCTCCCTCCCTCTAGACCAACGGCCACGAAAGTTTACCGCGGTATACCCGGCCTTTTCTTTTTGGGTACTTTTGGTGAAAGATGTAAGGGAGACATGGATAACAAGTGGCTGCTAGGGAAAACCTATGTTGAGGCCTTCGAGACTGATCTGACGGAGGCTCTGGCCGTGATCCGCTACTACGCAGGTTGGGCCGATAAGACATTCGGTCAGACAATCAGCACCACTCACCAGAAGTTCGCATACACACTTCGCCAGCCTGTAGGCGTTGTTGCACAGATCATACCTTGGAACTACCCCCTTTCGATGGCGACTTGGAAGCTGGGACCTGCCATTGCGTGTGGAAACACAGTCATCCTCAAGGCGGCAGAGCAAACTCCCTTAAGCATCCTTGTTCTTGGGACCTTGGTTAAGAAAGCTGGATTCCCTCCAGGCGTGATTAACTTCATTAACGGCCTGGGATCTGTAGCTGGATCAGCCTTGGTCAGTCACCCTCTCGTGGACAAGGTAGCTTTTACAGGAAGTACCGCGACAGCGACAGCTATCATGGGTATGGCCGCCAAGACACTTAAGAATATTACCCTCGAGACTGGAGGGAAGTCTCCTCTAATCGTCTTCGAAGACGCCGAGATAGACCAGGCTGTAAAGTGGTCGCACTTGGGTATCATGTCAAACCAGGGCCAAATCTGCACTGCCACCTCGAGAATCCTGGTCCATGAGCAAGTTTACGATGAGTACCTTTCCAAATTCCTAGAGACGACCAAGACTACTAGTAAGGTTGGACATCAGTGGGATAAGGATACCTACCAGGGACCTCAGGTATCGAAAGCCCAGTATGAGAGGGTTCTAGAGTACGTGAAGGTGGGGAAGAGCGAAGGCGCCACTCTCGCGACCGGGGGAGAGCCCATCAAAGTCAATGGGGAGGATAAGGGTTTCTACGTGGGTCCTACAGTCTTCACAGAAGTTACGCCGTCTATGAGAATATGGCAAGAGGAGATCTTTGGTCCCGTTGTGGTTATCGCGAAGTTCGCAGAGGAGCAACAAGCGATAGATCTTGCCAACAGCACCACGTACGGACTCGGCGCCGCGGTGTTCACGACCAAGCTCGAGAGAGCTCATCGGGTCGCTACCGAGATCGAGGCGGGTATGGTGTGGATAAACAGTTCCCAGGACTGCGACCCGCGAGTGCCATTTGGTGGTGTAAAGCAGAGCGGCATTGGTCGCGAGCTTGGTGAGGCTGGGCTTGAGGCGTACACCCAGATCAAAGCCGTCCATGTGAATTTGGGCAACAAACTTTAAGCAGGACTGGTAAGCCTGTATTGAATTCTTATGTTAAGTAACTCGTCTGTCAAAGCCTCCTGGACTCTGTCCTGAGCTGGAATAGGATTCTCGTGCATCTATCTAAGATTGTGGGCGTCGAGGAGAATCGTTGGGTTGGGATCGATCCTATGGTATTATTTGGTTATTGGGGTGGGGAGAAGAAACTGCAAATGGGAAAGCAACGGCGTCCGAATATCTACCTAGGATTGCACCTTTTATTCGGCATGAATGAGATGAAGCAATATTGTGTGTAAAGTTTATGTGATCTTTTCCCTTACCCAATCGGGCTTCTATTTTTGACATATCTGTATTCGGTACGAAGCTAGATGGAGGTGTGCGCTTTGTTTTCGTAGAGGCCACTGCGCTATAATTAGGTAATTATAGGGCACTTGATACTGAAAACCACTGTGGCGATAACGGTTATGGCGCATAATTCCCTGTGAGTTATAGCGATTTACTTAACCAATCAAAATGGATCGCTAAGATCTTGCAGTGCAAATGTTGGACACTCAGCGCCATATACCGCCGTAAATACAGGGCCTCACAGCGCATTGATTTGTCGCATCGTCTGCGATATCGATCATCGTCTTCAATTTTATTACCCTCTTTTACCAAAAACCCCGGCTCAATTGGGTGGCTTATTGAAGAACGTAAATACGTCTTTATTGGGTTTTTATAGGAGGCTATACATTTTGCTATTATACTTGCGGGATGTATCTAAATAGTGATCTCTGAAAGGTTCCCACATTGATTGACGTCCCTTAACCGGTGCGATCAACGAAGGTGCCACTTGATCCCGTGTTATAAACCCTCATCCTCAAAAGGATAAATCCGCAGAAAATCCCCCAAAATTCAAATCTAGTCTATTAATAAGTCATATCGTGATGTTCGCCATGAATCGGATCCGTTCGTTGGCTAGGCCCGTCGTGCATTAGGTAATCGCTCCCTGAAGATGTTGATTTGGCCCTCACAGCCGTCTCACCAACCAAATCATCTACATACCAAACCAGAAAGATAATCATTACAGCCGCCATGAGTAGGGCATCGAAAATATAAAGAAAATATTCATGGGAAATGATATAACCACTATTTCCCTGGAGGTATTCCACAACCCGAAATATGCTTCGGACTAGGATGATGGTGCTGACTGAATAGAGCACCACCAGGTGTCTTCTCCACGGAATTACCCTCCCAGCAGCAACTCTCGTAGGATAATTGGTGATCCGTCGGTCAAAAACTACCGCTGAGACTATGAAGAAGCCGAAAAATGCGATTTGAACGAATAAGCCGACGATAATGATTTTTTCTCCAATGTTGAATAGATCTAGTGTCCCGCCTGCTTGGATACCACCGCCACCAGCTTGCAATGTGAAAGAGACCACATCACCAGTGACAAAAATCTTGGTTAGCCATCTCACAGGAATGACGGATAGTGGCTCCGCGTGTAATGTTCGAATGAGGCGACCGAGGATCATATAGATGGAGGCAGCATATAGGGCCGGGGCGACGAGGATGAGGATGGCTTGTATAACGAAACCGCCGATTGCAGTATCGTCGAAGTGTGACCACACCCGTCCGCAGTAACCAATTACCTGGACTAGATAATCACTGATTATTAGTATAAACAGGTAGGGAGTGAGTCCAATTGGTAACATCTTACAGAGACCACCGACGGTGAAAGCCGTGAAGTAGACAGTACGCTTGCGATATAGTCGCCAAGTATGGAGAGCTGTCAAGGTGGCAAAAACAATAATAAATACAATAGCTGCTGCCAGAGAGGGGTTATATCTGTACAATTTGAACTCGAATTCGGCCTCGGTGGCAGCTTGACTAATCGTGTTGTTCGACATGTTTCTCGCAATGCTACCGGAGAAGGCAATCTCTAGTGAGCCGTAGGAGGTATTGATGTCAAGTTACAAAGTAAAAGTTAAAGAAATGCGAAAGGAAAGACTGAAGATTGTGACGAAGTGCCAACGGCTGTCAAGGGAATGGAATAGGACAACACATAATATTTGGCCGATAGCTGATGTCACCTTGAGCCTGGACATTATATTCACTTCACCGAGTTAGAATATAAGGCAGTATTTTCCAGGTAGTCTTGAACATGGGGATGATTCTGCGCCACTCCGAATCCAGTCCCAGCCGCCGCTATAAACGAGATACGGAAGCCCCTCGTATCAATACGACGGATATCTACCCAAATACCGAGTTACGCTCTCTAGCAGTGTTTTTATTCGAGCTCCAACAAGAGAACCTTTAGAGAAGTAAAGGTCAGATTCCTAAGGGATATAGATTTGAATCAATGAGCCGTACCAAGGACATGAATCCAGTCGATTGTTGTCAATTTCAGAGACAGATCTTCACTTTCACATCTCTTTCGCTGTCAATCTGTAGGCAGAGAACTCAACATGAAACGATTTTTTTTCATTGGGGTTAGATAATTATTTATTTATTTATTAGACATATATACATAGCTCTAGCGCTAGAGTTTGTAGTGGCAGGCTTTCAGGGGTGGTATCCTTTCGAGTGCCATTTAATGTGCTTATTTTCACCTTCTTGTCCGTTTTTTTTCTAAGCCATCTAGTTATAATTCAGCGCCATAATTCATATCATGTCATTGCTGATATAATGATGCAAGATTCTCTCCTCAAGTTTCATCTGGGCGTAACTCAACGACCTCAAGGGGCCACTTTATCCGCGGACGCCAATACGATCCCAACAATTTGTCAACTGCTCCCACAATCTTCCGTCCCCAACCTTCAGCCCACCAGAACCCACCCAATCTGTGTACAAGAGCACCAAAATAGGCAAACAGAATTAGTGCGGGTGGTTGTCGCTGCCATAACAGTTCTAGATATGTGTCTGGAATGATGTGGAGCCATATGAACGGTCCCGCCCATGAGATCCTAAGACCCAACTTAGCATCATAATCCATCCAGTGCAGCGTCTGTCGTAGACGGTGTAATGTCTGGTTGTAGGCGGCAGTTTGGTCCCGATCACTTTGCTCAGTGCACCAAATATCCTTCAACGCCAGCAGCTTACTGTCATGCTCACTTGGGTCATGATCCGGATCTAGTACCTCCCAGTCGCCAATCTCAAGCAGGGAACTCAGCGGACCCCTAGACACGTAGTCAAAGGCAGGGACAAGGACCGCGCCACATCCACGGACCATATGGATCCATTTTGCATCCAGCACTTCTAGCTCCTTCTCAAGCTTCGATTCCGAGATATCATCGCCCTTGTTCGTAACTGCCAAGACGTAAAACATATTAATAACCGACGTGGCAAACATGGCATCGCAATTATGCTCATTTATGTCCACCATCACCTCTCTAAATCCCCTAATAGCTTCGTTGTAATGCGTTGCCGCGTCGATGGTGAGATCTCTACAGCTTGTGGGAGTAAGATAAGCGATGTGAAGGGCGGAAACAGCAAGAATGGCGTGCATGAGATAAGGGTGCTGAAAGGCGATACCTGGTATGACAACCTGCCATATATGACTCATCCATGGAGCGGTAGACATTGTAGCTGAGCAGGACGTCGACCAGTGATGCAAGAGTGCCATATCTTTCATTCCAAAGACAGTTCCAGATGTGTAGGACCCATACGTTTGAGAGCCCATGTTAGAGGTAAAGCCTCCATTGCCGTAGCGAAAGGCATTAGGGTCTCCATAGACGCAAGGCGTGCCGTGACGCTTGCAGTTGAAGCAAGTCGGTTTCTCCTCATCGCACTATGTACGGGATATTAGCGGTGATCTAGCTGCAATGTTGAGTAAGCCAGATATTAATTTCTCTATCAGAATTATGTATACTAAAAATCTTAGTTACCTACCTTTACACGGCGCTCCTTGCACTTTTGACAGCCGGTTCGGGATTTGCGATGCGCCTTCCGGTTTTTCTTGTGAGGTTCTGGCTTCTCTGGCGCTGACGGTGACATTCTGAGGATTATAGGGAACAGATACGATGAACGAGATAAACGGCGAAACTCGAGAATTGGGAACGGCTCATCCGGGCACGCAAGAATGACGCGGAGTTTCGGTGCGAGCCGGGCCGTATCCGTCGTATTGGCTTCGTATTCCCCCGTATTTGCTCATCTCCACTCGTAACTGATCGCTTACCTTGGCGCAAGCTAAGAAAAGGGATCGCGTGCAAACCCCAGCCAGACCCGTTTCGCCAGGATTTTCCCCTCTGCCCCCTGGACACGATGGGGCCCTTCTATATAGCATGGCTATCACCGGTAATGCAGTAGTATACTGGAATATACGCATCAGAACTTCCGGGTATTGGTTGAAACCCTTAGTAAGCGAACGACCAGGTGTATTTTGAGTGCCGATAAAAGCGGGGCACCTGAGGCTGATATAATCTTGTCGTAGGGGCTGTTGAGCAGAAACATATAGTGGAACAACTGGGTACCTACCTCCTAAGCGACTTATGACACAACTGGCTTTCCTTGACCGACCGTTACGAAGTGGATTATAACTCAACCTAATCGTTGGGTGGAACTACCTAAGTTATCTTAGATGACAATGGCTCACTCAACCCAACATGCATGACGAATGCAATTTCTGAGTACGTTATGAAGGCTTGCCGGGGCTGAGTCTCCTCCTATTATACCTCCTTACTCTGCCATGCCGGGCAGGGCTTACCAAGTTAGCAGGCGGCGGTCCTACGTAATTGTACTGCAGTGATGCTCTTAAGGTGTCATTTAAGGGGAGTATCTCCGTGCGGGGAATCCCCTCTCGGTGTAAATAGGGGCGGAATTCGACGCCTCTGCGGTCTAGATAAATCGATAAAGATACGCTGCTTTTCTGATATAGCCAATGGATTTGTCACTCATTAGGTCTCCTACCGACACTCAGCGGGATCTTTGAAAGATAATGTTCATTATGACTTGGCCCAATAACTTGAACTTTTGGGGGCTGTTTCTCCTGCATTGCATAATCCTCTATGTGCGGCCTCTTGCATCCGGCTCGCTTACACCCGCCTTTGCAGATCCACCAGCTAATGTCCGACCCAAGTTTCGCTACTGGTAAGCTCGCCGTTCATGTTAAAGATACCTACCTACCATAGGGCTTAAGTTGACAACTCCAAGGTTGCCCGATGCGGGCATATCTGAATCCATTCTTCAAGCTGATATTGCAAATATATCAGCTGTCGGGGCCGGCGGGTTTGAGTTCCTACCCTTCTACCTTTATGGACTCGTGGGCTCAACGTATGGACCTGCCTCCTGGGCTGAAGATGGCTATGGTACCTCAAAATTCAAGAGAGTCTTCGGGGTTGCAGCTCAGGCAGCGAGAGACAATGGGGTAGTTATGGATTTTGCTATCGGGGCGAACCAAGGGCAAGGCGTGCCCTCTGCTCCCGAAACGCCGGGACTCGCCATAGAGCTTGTGAGACTCCCCCATTATACCTAGCAGCCATATCAACTAAGGAGGCTGAATTATAGCTTTTTGGGAATGTGACAATATCTCCCAGGCAGGTGTTCAGCGGCCCCGTCCCCCCGCCAGGTCAGGTGGTACAAGAACTTCTCGATGGGCTTGGCTTCCAACATCCGCTGGAACAATGGGGCGCGGCAAACCTCACCGGTGTCATTGCAGCGAAGGTCGTCAAAGGTGTGAATTTGTCAGCTTCTCAATTATATGAACTTGTTAGCACTAATAGGCTGAGTAGTAACGCCACCAACAGGTGTGGGCGGTATTGAAGGATCTCTCCCCCACGTCGAATTAGATCTTGAATCTGCCGTTGACCTGACAGCCCAGGCTAAAGAGAATGGTTCGCTCAGTTTTTCACCACCGGAACCTAACTCTACCTGGAGAATATTTTCTTTTTGGGAAAGATATACGAATCAAAGGTCTTGTGCGGGAGTTGCATTACCGGACGATATCATTGCTAATGGATCGTGGACCGTCGATCACTTTAGCAGCACTGGAGCTAAACTCCCTACAGACTTTTTCAATCAGCACGTCATAGATGACGCTACAATGGCTGAACTTCTTCGCGAAGTAGGAAATTACGGTAAGTCGTGGTAAAGCGTCATCGCCCCAGTATATCTGACGTTTGCCAGCTTGGGAGGATAGTATGGAAATATTGGCGACGCTCTACTGGACTCCAGGCTTCCTGAACAGGTTTGAGAGAAGTCGCGGCTACAGCCTCCTCAAATACATTCCACTTCTATTTCGGCCTAGCAACAATTGGAACAGTATCGTGCCCAGTTACTTTGAAGTCTTCGTCTCCGCAAACTCGTCAAGTGTTAATCTTGACTATCGCCGCACACTCAACGAAGGCTATCAGGACTACCTTACGCACTTAAATGAGTGGGCTACGCAGATTGGAATTCAGGGGTTCTCTGCGCAACCCGCCTATAACCTCCCTTTATATATGGTTGTGCCCCAGCTTATTGCTGTGTAACACGATTTACGTGCTAATTAATGGCGCAGCTGTCCGACATACCACTTGTTACTGTGCCAGAGTTAGAATCTCTCGGATTCATGAATAACATCGATGTACAGCGCCAGTTCACCGGAGCAGCCCACCTTTCCGGCCGGTCTATCATCTCCTCAGAGGCAGGTGCAGTCAACGTTCCTGCTTTCTCGCAGTCGGTCCCGGAATTCCTGGGCATCATGACTCGATCTTATGCCGCTGGAGTAAACCAACTCGTGGTACATGGGTTTCCTTATTCAGGACCTTATATCAACACGACCTGGCCAGGGTATACAACGTTCTTCTATCAATTTACTGAAATGTGGAATCAAATTCAACCAGCATGGCAGCATCTCAAAGACGTATTCGACTTTCTCGGACGAAACCAGTGGGTCTTGCAAAAGGGAATTCCGAGGGTAGATTTAGCGCTTTATCTCGATGAAGTACCGTGGCTTCCTATTGTTTCCTACGCCTCGGAAAATCTTCGTGATGCTGGTGGGTCGTCTGCTCAGCCCCCTGTCCAAATGCTAACCAAGCATGACAGGATACAGTTATGAATATCTCAGCCCTGAGAATCTCCAAGCCCCTCAAGCAACAGTAAAAGGTGGGATTCTGGCTCCGGATGGACCAGCATACAAGGCTCTTATCGTCGTTAATCAAACGACTATCTCCGTTTCCGGTGCCAGAAGTCTCCTGAGACTGGTCCGTGAAGACTTTCCGGTCTTGTTTGTTGGGACTCCTCCGAGCCAGGCTAATTCGATGGCGCCTGGAGCACAACATCAAGTGAACCACCTAATGCAGGATATCCTTGCCTCCGAGAACACGCACCAAGTTCCGGATGTTGCAAGTCTCCCCCAAGCACTTGCGTCCTTGAACTTGAGTCCCCAAGTTGCCATAGCATGTGATGGAAGCCAGATCTATTCTATCTGGAGACAAGATTCTTCCGCAGACGTTGACTACGTCTATATTTTTAATCAAGGAAAACCCGTCAGATCCTGCCGTCTGACATTTTCATTGTCGCAGAAGTCCGTACCCTTTATATATGATGCTTGGACGGGAAAGCAGTCTCCCCTGTTCACCTATGAGCAGAGCCCCGCAGGCATCACCACCGAGGTCTCGTTGGCGACGAACCAGACGATGATCTTGGCATTTAAGCCAGCTACGGCATTTGCAAATCTGAGTTGTCCGCTCACTGTAGACAGTGGACCGAAACCGTTCTTCAAGAGCAGCAAGTCGGGAGAAACAGGGGTAGAATTATTTGGGGCCACTACAATCTCATCTGCGAGTGGGAAGTCTTGGTCATTTTCCGGAACACCCCCGCCAAGTACCGATCTCAAGATCTGGGACATAACTATCGAAAGCTGGCATTCTGCCCCGGACCGCTCGGCGGTGCAGAATTCCATCACCACGACGCGGTTTGCGAACCACTCCCTAGTGCCGTGGAAACTCCTTGGCGAAGGCTATGAGAATGTTTCAGGGGTCGGAACCTACACTACGACTTTCACAATCCCTGAGGGGGTTAGCGATGGTGTGAAGCTCGGGGCATGGCTTCATTTGGGGCCGGTGGATAACACTGTCCGTGTGTATGTTGACGGCAAAGCCCCGGGTCCCGTTGATATCACAAATGCAGCACTAGATCTCGGCGATGTCCTAGGGGATAATGCCGTTCCTGGTTCGAGACATGTTTTGAAGGTCGAAGTTACTAGCACGCTATTCAATCGTATCAAGGCGGATGGGGATGCAATCATGGTTTTCGGGACGCCTGTGTCGATGGTGCAGCCGGGGTACGCTAATTCGCCTCCAAAAGACTATGGTTTGAGGGGCCCTGTAACACTAGAGTGGTATCTTGAGCGAGAGCTAGAGGACGACGAACCTTGCTAAGATTTAGGCATATTGAATTATTGGAAAACATGAGGTCTTCAAGGAGAATGGAATATATCCAGACATTGGTGGCGGATAATCTTTGAGATCTATTGGCAGAAACTGAGGCATTGGCTTAAAATATATTGTTGAATTGAGTATCGTATTACCGGGTAATCTATCTAAGTAGGCGATGTACCTACTCCAGCTCAATATCTCCCGTCTATTCTTCAGTTTGAGGGCCCTTCAAGGCCCCTAGAGGAAGCAAGTTAGACAAATTTTAAATCCCTCAGTTGGCCGGTTGATGTTGAGAGTGATCGACGAATTTCCGAGGAGATGGATAACGTCTTGTTCCGGACTGTTAGAGTGTTTGTCGGACTTCGATAATTTTATTGACCCCCCTGTATCTGCGTGAACAGGGCTTTGAGACTAGGACGGTGTTCTCATCATCCCGCCCCAATAAAGTAGTTGGTACGGCTGAGCTTCTTTGCTATCATGGTCGCGTAGGTGGGGTCAATTGGTAGCAATGATTCAAATGGCCGGCTAGTATTGGGAAGATGTCGCCTAAAAATTTGGATGGCCACGAGAGGCAGAGGTTGATGATGATAGTGAATGCATTCTCTTTGCAAATTACATCCATTGACTTGGTCCGGGGACCAACGATGGCTTGTACGCGTATAGAAGCTTGAAGGGAGAGCAGACCGTGTATGGAACCATACGAATACTTTCCACGGCATTCAATACGGGCGCCTGTTCAAGGTAGTTCCACAGAATCGAGGTAGAACTCTGGTTCGGAATCACCGTGGCGGCTTGCATTCGGCGGGCGTGGGGGGCTCCAGAAACGCAGTAGCCATACGCCACCCATACACGCCATGCCAACTTTGTGGCTCCGCGAACGGCTCGAGATTTGCTCTGACTGTGCCAACGACCGGTACTGCAGTATCTGTGAGTGTGGTATTAAACAGCCGTATGAAGTAATCGCAGCTTTTCACGTTGGCGAAAACGGGCTGATTGGTGATGTTCTTAATGAAATCGAGTGGATACGGAACATGCTTCCAGAAGGGCCTCGCTTCTATCGTCATGAAGTTCCTCTCCGTACCGTTGCTACCCTGTGTAAACGTGTAAGTCGCGCCACCAGGGAGAGATCTGTAGGCGTCGCAGGGCGGGTCAAAGGTGGAAGGGTGCACCGTGACGCCGTAATTCCTGGCACCTTCAATGGCAAGCGGGTTTGTAGCAGACATCATGAAGGTATCTGCCCAGCGAAATGACGAGTGTCCATTGCCGAATATGTCTACAAATGGGAACTCAAGTGATGCGCGCTAGCGCACGGGAAGTTGGTCAGCGGACGCCGTGAAATTCGAATTGCTGGAAAGCCACTCACTGAGAAGTCCGCTAGGGAGGCGTTGTATGCGGGTAGTTGTACGTCATGGTCATGTACGATCTGCGCCATCATGGGGTACATTCCTGCTGGGAACGAAGGCAGAAGCGTTCTGTACGCCTCCTCGGCTATTCTGTACTTTTTAGGGATGATGTGGCGCGCAGTTGTGAGAGAAATAGGCACGATCAGCGTAGTACCATTCAGATTCCCGCTGATTAATTCCGGGTATTGTTGAGCATGTCCATTTGGGGAGTCGTGTGAGACACAAGTATCTTGGGGGGCTGCGAGGACGTGTTGTGAAGAAGAGGCACCATGAACAATGGTGAATACAAAATGTAGTAAAGCTGAGAACCTAGCCATGTTGACGACAGGATATAGTGGTAAGGGACATTCGGTCATCGAGATTTGAATCGATAAGGACGGGAGGTATGTCGTAAGGAAACGCGATGCCTCAATATCGGGACATGGGTACTTCGGTGCTGAGAATCAACGCAGAGAATTCCTACAACAGGTAAAATTGTTATGATATAAGATAAATACGTTGACCTAGATTATCCCGTTGATGTATTGAGTTATTCTGTCCCGAGAATCGGGTTCTATGGCCTGTAATGGGTTTGTATATCGAATGCAATCGCACGGAAGGTGACATTGGTCGATGTGGTCAATGTGGAACCGGTTCGGGGACTTCTTCGGGGCGTCGAGATCTGAAACGGGATCGACTATCGCCAGGAATGGGAGAGTGGAACCCGGGGTACAGGTCTACCAAAGATTTATGAGAGCAAATGAGAATTTCTGATATCTTTCCGTGGAGAAAGAAGGAAACATACGATGGGTTATAAGAGAATTGATATAAGGTGTGTCTTCCAGGTAGGTATCACACCTTTACAATATGCTCATGCAACCTTCTCGGCAATAACGTGCTAGTGCGTCCCAGAACCAGGTAGGATAGCCTATGGTAGGTAAGTACTTACCATCGGCTACCCGAAGATTTCAATTAATCGGAACCAAGATCCCGTAGAAAGGGGCCGACTTGTCATTGCGACTTGTTCGGCGTAAAAAAGAAGTTGAGCGTTTCTCCATACGTTGTACTGCATCTCTATGACTGGTAGGACAGAATACGCAGTAGAGCGATCTTCATATTCCTATATCCAATCACAAATCACCTCATTGAAACGGAACGATCTCAATCCGGGGCGGCACCTCACATAAGCGCGTTGACAAATGAATCAAAAAGGGGAAGAAACATGCAGCGGCCCATGCCGTTGTGTAGGATGACGATCCGGGTCATCGGGACTGGTGGGTCCCGGATAGGCCAAGTTCCGGACGAATTGGAGGCTCTAATACCGTTTGCATGCGAGGTGAGTCGGTATGATAGTTATCCGTGAGCTTATCTCGCTCTCTCAAGGTTCAAGAAGATCTTAGGCATATACAAAACAATAGAACAGCTACGTAGAGCGATAGCTAACTAGTTAACAGATGAACTAGTGCCAGCTCGCCACAGAACTGATGTTAATATATCGATTAAAAGATGATGGTATCTATCATGAAGACTTTGGCCACATTTTGAAAGACTGGGATCTTTGTTCTTGATGAATGTGTGTAGGTAGTCTTGTAGCCCAGAGCACATATGAATTACGCTTCTCGATTTACGCCACCAGCTCTTTGAGCGCCCCAGCAGCTAGTACAAGTCGCATCCTAGACTTGAGTATAAGCGTCGGGGGTGAACTTATGAGGGTGGAGAGCCACTATCGTCATTAATCTACCCTTGAGCATGAGCTAGGTTCTAATGCTTATAAAACTAGGAACTCGTACTATTGAGCTGTCTACAGTACAAAGTGACGGAATACATAAGTTAGGTACCTAGGTACTAGGTATGCACCTACGTATAGTGACTTATTACTTCACTCTTGCTTCACTTTAGCAGAAATCGTGATTCGTATAAGCGGCTAGTCCGATGTATGTAGCTGAGTGCATATCGATGTCAAATTAAGCTGCTCCCCGTTCAACCTCTAAGATCTGGTACCAATAAGATGCCCCCTATAACCGAGCGGGGTGGGGTAGCCTAACGTGGGGGTAGCTAGCTCTTAGCAGGTAATAAATCGAATCTTCTCAATTCGAACACTAATGTAAGGGAGGATTAAAAAGGAGTTATCTAGGTAGTTTAGACAATTTTTCTAATAATAGTTGAGTATTTCAACTAAGATATTGATCTTCTCAAATTTATACCTAAGTAATAATTGTCTCTTAATTCTCTATCCCGATCACTGGCATCTAGCATAGTAGGTTAGTAAGATCCGGCCACATAAGCCACATAAGATAAGCTAGGCAGATACTAGAAATCCCGTTCATTCAATCTTAGGAAGGTTACACATCGGTGACGTAGCCCGAGAGAGCTTACGGTGCTCACTATATCCTTGAGCTTGAATAGTTCATACTTAGCTCAATGGGGAAAACTTTCCAATTCCGGTAGCCGGGACATAAGGAGAGGCGGACCGGGAATTGGTGCGGCACGTGGTGATGACTATCGGGCGAATGAGAAGTACTTATACCATTACACCGCATGAGTTCGTATGCAGGGCATCTCGGTATAGTAGAGATCCGGGGACTTATTAGCCCCTTTATTACTATTCCCGTGACATGAAGCAACTTGGAGATTATGTGTATCTCGGCAAACCTTGGTATTTAGAAGAGAACAGCGCATATGTAGCAGGGAAGATCGGATCTACAGGTGAACCATCAAGCCACCTTGAAGCCACAGCTGACCTACGGTGCGAACGGATGCGTGAGATTCCGATTAGAGCATGTACACATATGGAAGGTCCCGTCTACGCACTTAAGCAGGGAACTCGGTTAACTCTCCCCCCGCAATACTCGCTTTCCCCTTCCACTGAAGCTTACTTGGCACAAGCGGTTGCAGGACCTTAAGCCATACCGTGTCGTATAGACTTGGGCCACCGTCCGCCGCCTTGCTTCCAGGCTCCAAGCTACCGTAGTTCTTCGAGTCCGTACAGCAAGGGCTAGCAGAACCCCAGAACGGACCCGCGGCCCACGCCGTCCATCCGATGTATACGTCATTGTCATCCATGTACTTGATGAAGTCGGTCAGCATGTTAGCGCAACCTGTATTGTTCTGCCCGCCGAATTCAGTAATGAAGGCTTTGAGGTTGTGCTCCTAAGGATAAGTTAGCTACAAATTCTTCATCATGGTTACTAGAGTAGGATGCATCGAGTCCACCTACCTTCAGCCAGTTCGTCACGTCCTCCAAGTTCGTAGCGGGGTCGCTCACACACTCGCTATGGGTTCCGCTAAAGTCCACGTCGAGGTACTCGTGGATATCTACGGCCGTATTGTTCAGCGGGTCCTTAAATTGATGCATGATCGCGTTGTTCGGGTCCGAACCCTGAGACCAAGCGTGGCCACCGGTCCAGCTGTTACCAGGGAGGATGATTAAATTGCTCGCATTGGCAGCGCGAATAGCGTCAATTGCAGCCTGGTTGTTCTTCAGTACGAGGCTTGTCGACATGTCGTGCGGCTCATTCATTAGCCCGAAGATAACCTTCTCATTGTCCGCAAAGCGCTTGGCCAGCTCGCCCCAGAACTCCCCGAACTGCTCCGTCGTGGCGGCGGTTGGATCCGATGTGTCGCCGATCACGCTACCGGTGTTGGGCTGAGACGAGGGGTCATTATATCGCATGTAATTGTGGGGATCCAGAATCGCATATGCGCCCTTCGTGATTGTCACATAGTCGACTGCCTCTTTGAAGTAATCGAAATGAGTCTCATTAAAAGTCTTTCCAAGGCCAGTCGCGAGAGGAGCCATCCGCTCAAGCAGGAACGCGATGCGAAAGAGGTTTAGATGATTCTGGTCGACATGAGTGTCAATACCAGCCTTATTAATGAATTGGTAGTCGACTCCAAATGTCCCAGGCAATCCGGTGCCCTTTTTCGCGTCGGCACTCCAGACACCAAACTCGCCACCCGACTCGGCAACGCCAGCATAGTAGATGGTAGCCGAAGCTGTAGATGCTAAACTAGCGAGAAGAGCTGGATACTTCATGTTGGGCGATTTTCTCCGCGCGGAGCTCTAATGGAGGGACCTTTCTCATGTGGATGTGATGCTTCTTATAGCTTAAATATAGCTCGCTTGAATGCGACAGGGACGATCTATGAATTTCGCGTAAATTAATCTAACATGCGCCCCCAACACGCGTGGTTGATTTCTTGCCCGCTCCTAGTTCCACCGGGTGAACTGAAACCGGCATACGTTGCGAAGTGGTAGCGCATGTCGGCGTTATGTTGTTACATCGAGGCCCGGGAATTCGGAGCACATCTTGAGTTGCCCGCAAAAATGCACTCCTAGGTAATACGGAATAACGAAACTGGCCTAAAAGTCTAGGCATAAATAATGGAGTATATTGAATTGTCTATAATGGGGTATCATCGTGGTGAGGTAGTGAGATCAGATGCGGAGGCAGTCTCTCCGCCTATAGGTTTCGAGAAGACTCCAATAAGGCCCCGAGCCTTTTCCGGGTGTTTTGATGATCATCGCCTAACACGTCCTATCGCGAACTAGTAAAGCAGTCGGTGTCAATGTGCCGAATAAGGTATGACTACGAATCTTCCCGATACGGGCTTGACCGATGGGCATCCTACCTTCGATACGGGTTAGATATTCAAAGCGCGCCACCGACAAGACTGACAATCCACATTGCAATTCGGACCTTCAATCCGACCCGTCTCTCCGTCCTCGAAAAATCGTCCAGGGTGACAGGACTTGCATACTCCTGCAACCACCTTTGCTCATCACCTAGCCTCTTCTTTAAGTCGGGGTCCTGAGTCACGATTAAAGCACCGGCCTCAAGGTCATGGGAGTAGCTCCGCTTGGTATAATTTGAGCTTCCGATGATGCTAATTGACGGATAATTTTCCCTTGGGAGCGTTATCCAGAGTCCCTTAGCATGATACGTCCATCCACCCGGTTCATTAACGGTCCCTCTTCTCCATTCCTTGAGAAACACCTCTGAGTCTCGTTTCTGTTCCTTGATCGCGCGAAGAAACCTTCGAGCAAGCAAGGTATAAGCATCCGGCAGAAGCCCTGAGACGCCTTTAGACTTATAAAACCCATTTGCGTATGGAGATGCTGTGATCACTACATTACTTTGAGAAGCAGTCGAAAGTAGCAGGTTCGTCAGAGATGGAGCTGGGTTGAAATAGCCTGCTGTAAAAGTCCATGATGAACCGGCATATTCGGGAGCAGCCAGCGTTTTCAGGATGTGTGTCATTACTGGCAGCTCGGTTGATGTATCAGGTTTCAAGAGCTGGGAAAGTTGACCGAGCATATAGACTGTAGTGTCTGACGAGGTGGGTGAGTCTCGGCCCCATAATTTGGTCTCATCAGGTACGAATTTAGGTGTTATGAGATTGCTGATCAGCGTTGTGGCTCTCGAGATGTATTTAGTAGGCTGCTCCAAAGGATTCGGGGCAGGATTGGTCGACGGCCAATGCAGTCTGAATCCTGCAGGGTCATCTTCTGCAGGTTGAACCAAGAAACTGAGCGACGTGACGCCCTGATATAACTCCCAAAAATGATTTGTCACCTCGCTGGAGGAGAAAAGGTGGTATCGGTCCTGGCGGTTAGTGAAATAGTCGTTAGAAAGGTTTGCGCTACATGAAATTAGCTGGACGTCTTCAATTATTAGGATGAGTGAAATACCCCGAGAGGATGATCTCATCATCAACTCCATATAGTTTCATATGCTGGAGACCCCACCCTTCGTTGATGCGCTTGGGTATAAACTTCTTCCGCAACCCTGTTAGATTTGGAGTATGGTACATTCGGATCTCAACACGATCTGGACCAAACTCAGTAACAAGGGGAGCAAGAAGTGATGCACAAGACGGCTCGGGTGCCTCTCGAGTTCCACGGAGCGCATCCGTGAGGATGCTCAACTTCAACTCAGGATTCGCGCGAAGGGCGTCTTGGATAGTCGCAATCTTAGGACAGTAAGCACTGATGTTCCTAATCGCAAGATCTGTTCGACTACATACTAGTTCTTTCTCTGACTTCCCGATGTAGAGGGTAGATAAGAATATTCGCTTCTTGGCGCTGCGTATTCTGGTCTAGCAACGTTAACTGGTATGTTCACCCACTCTTCCATTACCGTAATACCGACCTTCAGTGTCTCATAAAAATCGGATGGAGTTTTAATAATATGAATTTGAGATCCGCTAATCTTGAACGAAGGCGCAATCTTGTCCAGTTCATTTACAAAGGGTGCCAACATCCCAGTAGAGCTTGCGGAACTAGCTGTTGGTGCGGGACTCGAAGGTATTGAATATCGCCGACAAAATTGCTGGCCGTATCGGCTCGCCGGGCGAGTCAAGGTAGGTCGCAGCTTTAGACAGCATCGTGATGCGCCTCTAGCTATCATTTTAATTACAATAAGTGAATTTGACTTCTCATAATGGAAGATGTTCTTTATAACAGACAACGGACTCAACGAAACAGCCGCGAATTTTGAAGCTCTAACTTGACTGATAATGATAAGGAGCTTATCGAAAAGAAGCTCTGCAAAATGACGTCGCAGAGTACATGTATGTAAATTGAGAGGTACATAGGTACTTAAGTGCATGGCGGTCCGACAGAAGCCCGGATGACTAAGCCGGACTGTTCCGCCCAATTGAGTTCAATGCGATGACCTCGAATCGATAGTTCCGCTTTCACCATCGACGCAGCAATTCAACGCGGCAGAAGATCAATTGAGCTTCGCCCAACATGTCGACCATCACAAGAACCCTCACCAACTTGTGGCGAGTAGGCATCAAGGTATGTAGCACACTCCGAAGCTTATTTACTGCCACTAACCTGAATTGCGACAGGACTACTTCCACCAGCTGAACGTACGTCGAATCTCCCGCGAATGTCCTGTTAATTCGAAACTAACGAACACTCTCTCCAAAACAGTATATCGGTATGCCATAATGGATATCTTAATGGTGCGGGTGGAATTTTAATAAGTTATAGGCGATACCAAGGCTGGTGCCTTGATTGGTACCGACCGATTCGGCAACAAGTATTTCGAGAACAACGAAGAGCTGCCCCGTATGTTGCTAGAGTACCAGATAGGACATACGGCAGGTTTCTGACGAAGTATAGTTCGAACACGATGGGTAGACTATAAGAACCACGACTTCGACCCGTATGTATACCTTTGATTGCAGATTACAAGCCTGTTCGCTAATGCCTCAAATCAGAGCTCAGATTGAGCCCGGCTGGCACGCCTGGATCTCTTACGCTGTCGACAAGCCACCTTCGCAAGATCCCTTGCTCGCATACAAGCGACGACCCTGGGAAGACACCGACGCTAAGACGATCCCGAACTACACCTTGACAAGAGGGGCCTACAAGCCTTATAACACGTATGCGGTTTTTAGAGCCCGTTGTTGAGACACCACTAATATTTCTGTAGGGTGAAGGCAAAGGTCACAATGTGGGAGCCCACTACTGTTGAGAGGAAGTAAGCGGACAAGAAGGGGGGCTGTGTACATATCCACGATAGAATGGCTGAAACCGAAAACCGATGCATTGAGAATCGATTCTTACTACCGCCATTCGTTTCATCCAATGCTCTTCTGTAACAAAGAGCGTGGCCCAATTGTTATATTGGAGCTGGCTTCTATGCGTGCTTTAGCTTGAACTCAAGCAATGTGATTATTCTCGGTACAATTCATTCTCCTGGTACTGTCATAGCACCTAATGGAATGTGGAGTTGAACGCCTGCACCACCTGTGGGGGTACATCGCGGTAGGGTTCCAATCTACCACCAAGAAGCAGTCCCTCGACGCTGGCCTTCTTATAGCCCACAACTTCCCAGATATCCTCGCCAAGTCCTTTCACCAAAGTTCCATTTCCCCAAGTTTTTCGGCACCACCACGCCAAGGATAATGGGATTCCGTTCTTTATGCAAGTCTCTATCTCGTTCTCAACTTTCTCCAAGCTATGCTTGAGGACCTGTGGCTCTGCACCGTGTTTCTTCTTCAATAGTGCGGCGATTTCACTCCCAGTGGCCTTCATTTCTGAAATGCCAATGGCCCGCCCCGCCAACTGAGCTGGAGGCGTGGTGACGAAAACTGATGCGTAAGCTGCAGCGACATACTTTCGTGTACTAGTCAAAATATTCGTCAGTTTCCATGCGCCTGGCAACATTCTATCGGGCCAACACATCAGAATAGGCGTTCATCGAGTGCCTCCTATCGAGAAGCGCTAAGAAGGGGTTTCCATTCTCGCTATTAAGACTAGGATCTATTACTGACCATATGCTCACTTGCCGGTTAGCACTATCCCCCGTGAATATGATTCTATTTCCTGGGTAATCAATCCCCATTATCCTATAACCTCAGGTGGTTAGCTTTCTCTCTTGGTTCAGAGATACGTCAAACTTGCCCAATTGAAAACGCCGACTCGGCACAGCAACCGATCAATACCACGGTAGTAGGTATACCGGCCTCCTTAGCTGCTTTTTCGACCTCGTACTTGGCTTTGTTCACTGGAACACGTAGCCCTTGCTCATCCAATGCTCTCAGTCCAAGGTCCGACGGGACGAACAGCTTGACATTGGTGTTAGGGATCGCCTTGACGAAACCATGTTGCCTTTTCACGCCCTCATGGCCGACTAGAGAGCTTGGGGGTTTGTTAGCAACAGAATATGTTAAAAATGGTAACAGGGTCTTACATAACGATATCGACGTCTTGCAGAGCATTAATTAGCTGTTGCTGGTTCTCCACATCTACTTCGACTTTGATTATGCTCGATGGAAGACTCGACACGTCGGAGCCTGGTCGGTATAACACCTTGATGGGTGCACCCGAAGATATCAAGGCGTCGACAATAGCCGAACTAACCCAGCCACGATGACCATAGACAGCGATACGATTATATGGCATTGCGTGTATGTGTGCTAGTGTGTATCAATTAATTGCCTTTGATAGCCAAGAAATAATGATGAATACAAGGCTGTATTTATTAACGACGAGGCTGACAAAAACCGTGTACAGATATAGGGTGTATTGGAAAATCTCGGGCCTGTTCTCAGGGGCGAACTCCGATGGACTCTAGACGATGCCAAATTCTCGGAATTAAAGACAAGCTATAAAGCCGAAAACACCGTGCTAGATTCCCGAACTCGATTCTCACCGAAAACATTGGCCGGCGTGAGTCAGCCGGATCCTTCAGTCAGCAACAGGGGCTTGCTTACCTAAGTGGTCCGCAATGGTTGTACTTAACTTCAACGTGATCTCAAACCGTGAAAGTATCTTGTTTGAAGTGCCACGTTAGCCTCTCATGCGTTATGTGGTGATAATTCCGAATCAGATATATTAGGTAGAGCATTGATCTAGCCTGAATAGCACCCCTTTTCTAAGAGCTATGCAGTAAAAATCCGTAGGGACCGAACTTTCGCAGGAGATAGATGGTGAGAGAGGATATAAGGGAGTTGTGGATCCGCTCGGGATGGCCTTTAGCCCACAGACAGGCTTGAGATAGAGCGAGTTGTCTTATGCGGGGTCTCTTGGGTGGCATAGTCGAAGAGAGGGTACCTTACTTTAGGTAACATTGAACTGTGACTCATTCTTATAGGATATCAAATATCATTAGTGGCTATTCTAATTAATAATATATAGAGTGGAAGGTAATAGAGCTAGGAATCCATCCGTTCCAGCATGGCGTATTTTCAGACAGAATACGCCGGCAAGACTAGGAGTATAATACTCCGTGCTGTCAAATACCTACGTTGGTGCAGGGGCGCAGCGCACATCTCCATTGCCACCGGCTGCAGATTCTAGACATGCATACTTGCTTTTCCCCTATCTAGCTGCCCCTACAACATCGTCCCGCACATGATACCATCTGTTCATGGGCCGTTCGTTTGCGATGGTAGAAATATACGCCGGCGATGCTGCTCGACTGGAGGTGCTATCCACTTCGACGTAGGCAACGTTGAACGACCTGTCAACGTAGATAGAGTGTTTCGGGGTCTCAGAAGACCGGGATGGTCGGGAACTGAACATTCTCTTGATTGGACTGGCGGCTGGTTCCCAAATAAACTTCCTAAAGAGGAACTGAATAGTTGGTAGACAGGCAGCAAAGACCCCAACGCCGCATTCAACCATACCCCAATACATGCAGGCTGTTACACTGACTAAGCCGTGGTGTATTAACACATTAGGGGAAAAGTGTCGCTATAGTTGGACTAAGTAAGCACGTACGAATAATGTCGTCAGACACGTATAAACCCCCAACCATCATAGCGAATCGTAGTATCGAGACAGCAACGGTTCTATCAAATATCAGCTTATACTTGACTTGTTACAGGCGTAAATCTTACAGTCCTCCAAGAAGAAACATCGAACAGACACTTAGTTTCTTGCTAGTAGAGAGCTGCAGCTGTAAGACCTATTTAAGACGTTAATGAGGTACCTGATAGAACGACAACGCGAAACCACTTACCAGCGGAATAGGAATCAAGAATATGAAAATATCCGTGACGAAGTCAGTAATGCAGAGAGTAAGAACTATGTTCACGGTTTGGGAGCACTTCATCATGAACTGTCTTTGTGAATTCCAGATCCTCCAGAAGTCATGATCGCATTCGAAAAGGATCGCGAAGAAGTACGCTATGGCCCATAGGATTATGAGGATAATGAAACCCATGAGGAGTTTGTTGATGACACCGTGCTTCTGTATTGCGAACACGCGCCCGTAGAAGAGTAGAAAGCTTGTCTTCATGCATGCCAGGGCTATCGGAAACATGAGAAGATAAGCCCACTCGATCTAGTCCCCTGGTTAGATGCTTGAAGACTCACACACATTGTGTATACTCGCCTGTGCTTTGAGAGCTAATTGTGGTGTGATTAGCCCCGAGATACTTCCTGTGAAGTCCGGGGGTATTTCGACACTATATGCAAGCGCTTTTTGCGACACGGCGTACACTTGGGAGAGGCAAATTCCTACCGTCGCAAGCTACACGCTGAATATTAGTATGTACCTATGCGAACACTAGATGGTATCTGAAAATGTCGCACCGCTGCAGGTACCATGAGCCAGTCATCTGCTTTTGAAGGCTGCCTTTGAATCCTGCGGACCCAGAATCGAAGTGCAACGGCGGCAATGTCCATTACTGATAAGGCTACTGCTGTAGTGATGACATGCCCAGGGCGTATGTAATAAGCCCTGTCGTCGTCGGCCATGAGCAAGACAAAAGAGGAGGGGTTTTAAATTGTATGAGTTTAAGTGAGTGCCGGTGGGAAAAAAAAACGAGAAAGGTAAGAAGTAACTAAATCATTTTAAAAGGGGGAGTGTCCATGCATATACCTCCCGAACGTTTACGTTTGTATCTCGCAAGGCCGCATACTTCAGTTACACGAGTAAGCTCCTCATATTGCTTTCCCAACTAAGTCATCAAGCTTAATATAATCATACATACCGAGAAAGATCACACTTAAGGACTAGCTTCAGACTGTAGGATTTGTGAAGGGTTGATTAGAGCCAATCCCCCTTTCTAATGGACGCGACATGCGTTGTCTTACATCACACAGCTTCAAAGGATGCAGTCACGACGTAGTCATTCCAGGAGGGCTATTGTGCCTTTCACTAATGAGTCCAGGCTTTACGTCAAGACTTGGGGCCGAGAATTATATTAGTTCTAGACCAGGATCCTCCTCATCTGTAAAGGAGGGGTGCTGGCTATTGGATATGCAAATTCTGATAAGTCCTGCGTTTTGTGTGGTATGCTTAATTCATCGTTGTTCACCCCGATTGGATAGTCGTGATCCAATAGCGTTGGCCGAGTATCTCTCAATGATACCCTCTGCTTCTCTAACTACAGATCAAATGGGAGCGAGGCATACTAAATCCGACTGCTACATCCTCGGAACCGAATACTATTCCATACGCCTTAAGCGACGGCCAGGACTGCTTACTAACGACAGCCTCATCTACTAGCCTCCTATTGTCGACCACCAATCATAATTCAACAACCAAGCCTCCTTTTTAACATCCCAAATTAAAGTCTTTTTCACCAGATACTCTGAAGATACAAGTTTCCCTCTACCCAAGGTCTTGGTTTCACTACAAACCTACCACGAAGGTACGCTTTAAATCTGACGCTCCTTTGGACAGGCAGAAATCTGCTATTAACCTCCGAAGTACGAAACACTACGCTTTAGGGGCAGCCTTACAAGTAGCACATCCTCCATTACGACCGCTAGGCTCTATCGAGGCTGGAAACAATGAAACGACGTCAAGCAGAGCCGAGACAAGATCCTGTAAAACGACTTCGAATAGAACACCGGTCGCTGACCCCCCAGCCTTTCGCTCGAGACCGATCGACTCAATCTTCGGAACTAGAGCGGGCCGTCCGATTCCGCCACGTCAACCCCCCTAGCGAAGATGAAAATAAGAATGATGCGGATGTCGATATCATTGCCATCCATGGCTTGGACACGAAGTCTCCCGATACATGGGTATGGAAGGATCTAAAAAATCCTCGCCAGCCTGCGGTGAACTGGCTGGAAGACCAAAATATGCTCCCCGCTTTAGTCGGGCGCGCTCGCATTCTCACCTGTGACTGGCCGGCCGACTTATACGAGTCGTCGCAACTGATTCCGAGAACGATTGATGAGTTTGCTCGCCTTCTTCTCGACGGTATCCAAAGTCACACAAGAGAAGATCGGCCGATTCTGTTCATCGCATCGTGTCTTGGTGGTATTATCCTGATGAAAGCCCTCGATATGGCTTCTCAGGAGTACTCTTCTATCAGAGCTGCCACACGGGGGGTTATTTTCCTCGCCACACCGTTCAGGGGCACTTCTTTCCAAGATGTAGCCGCTTGGGTAGAGCCGCTTCTGAAGAAGTGGGCCTCGATCCGAAGCGAAAACGTGACCAGTCTACTTCACAACACGACGCAGAGTTTTGATCTTAGCGAGCTTGTACGCAGGTTTACACAGCTCTGTAAAGATCAAGAGTACGAAATATTTACTTTCTACGAAAGAGGTGTCACCGATTTATCTCGTAAGCTTTCTCGTGTACTAGGGATCTGGTGGTCAACCCCTAAGCCGGTAAAAATTATGATCGTAAGCGCTTCGGCTTATTAGCTAACACTCGTCAGCTGGTCGATCAATCATCCGCGACTCTAGACATTGTCGCACATCCACTGTCACTCGACCGATCCCACGTTTTGATGAACAAGTTCCAGGGCCCTGATAAGGATTCGGATCCAGATTACGCGAAGGTTTCGGAGAAGGTTGAACGCTTCCTTAAGAAGATTCGGGAAGGCACGCTGCTTGAAAAAGCAGACGTCTATATGCGCGATAAGCATTATACAAAGATGATATTCCAGATACAACGGCTATCGGGCGAATATCTATCGATGGATCAATGCTATATCAACCTTGCAATTGTGGAGCAGCTTGGAAAAGAGAGATCTGGAAGTCTATCTTCCCCGTTTTCACTCTCTGCCCGGTGGAAGGTCGAAACACCGGCCGAAAAGCTCCAGGTCAAGCTCCCGAGACTCTTCGACCCTTATAAAATGCTTGACGGCAGCATGAAAAAGCCAAGAAGAATTCTTATCCGCGGCCGTGCCGGAATTGGGAAGACTACACTGTGTAAAAAGATTGTCCATGACTTCAACCACGGCAATATGTGGAAAGGCTTGTTTAAACGCGTACTTTGGGTAGGTACCTTTACGAAACCTGAAATCGAATAAACCTCGCAACTTCGAAGAGTTATTCCACCACGAGTATTTCATTCGGCACCCGGAAGGCGAGGACCATGCTCGCAGATTGTCGTCCGCATTAGCAAAGGCTTTAAAAACCGTGGACGAGAGAACACTGTTTGTCCTCGATGGTCTAGACGAAGTTCAAAATTGGAATGGCGAACAGGATAATGAATCACTGTTTTTCTCGGAGCTTCTGAATCAGCCTGATGTAATCATTACGACTAGGCCGCATGCCATATTTCCAGCTACTTTCACGCAGCCTGACCTCGAATTAGAAACGGTTGGATTTTACCCAGATCAAGTACAGCGTTATCTCGAAAAAGTCGTGAACGACCCATTTGTTGTCCGGGGTATACAACTGTCCCTCGAACAGCATTGGCTTATTCAAAGCCTTGTTCGGATCCCGATTCAATTAGATGCGTTCTGCCTGTCATGGAACGATATCCCTAAAAGTCCCATCCCAGAGACGATGACGACAATTTACGAGGCTATCGTGTTTCGCCTATGGGAGAAGGATATCGTACGACTTAGAGGAAAGAAGCCTGGGGCATACTACACACATGCTCGACGATGGGAAATTGAAGAGAATACCATGCCTGAAAGAGAACTTCTGGAACGTTTCGCCTTTAGTGGAATGTACAGCAATTTGGTTGAATTTCAGCCGGAACATCAAGACGCCGTACACAAGCTAGTACAACCCAGTCGGGTAGAATTCTCATTTCATGATCGGCTCGGGCGTCTCTCATTTCTGCGAACATCAGACCCCTCAGCAGATGCGTCTAACCAAAGTTATCACTTCTTGCACCTAACTTTCCAGGAGTTCTTTGCGGCGCAATATTTCGTACGGCAATGGAAATCAGGAGAATGCCTTGAATACTTGGATCTCAACTCTAAAACGCTCAATACTTCAAGGGTTAATCCTGTGGATTTTCTGAACCAGAACAACTACAGTTCACGCTACGACATTGTATGGCGTTTTACTGTAGGATTACTCGATTCCGAAGTAGAAATACCGAGGTTCTTTGATCAGCTCGAAAACGGAAAACAATTCGACCTTTTGGGACCCACGCACCAGCGGCTAGTCAGGCATTGTTTATACGAAACGGATAATTCCACCTACCTAGAGTCTCGGCCAGAATTGGTAAACAACTTATCACAATGGTTCCTCCTCGAATGCGACTTGATGGGACCCTTATCATTTGTTGCGGACACTCAGATTCCGGATCAATTGCTCCAGACCGCCCTAAAAACTGTTGACAAAGACAGACACAAAACAGTGAAAATATTACATGCACTCGCGTTGAGTGTCAAGAGGTATTTATCAGATGCTACTATCGAATATCTCTTAGCACTACTGCAAAACGCGGATTCGGTTGATGTTCAATATGCTTCCATGGAAGCCTTAATAGGACGATCGAACTTATCAAAGGACACCATCATGAAGCTCGTGAAATTGCCTCAAGATGACAACGCGAACGTAGATGCTAGAAATGCTTCTGCCCAACTTATAGGGAATCAAGTGGAGTTGCCCGAGGAAATCGTTACGACCCTATTGACACTACTTCAAAACGAAAATGCGACTACCCAGACTTTTGCTGCTAAAGCCTTAGGAGAACATTCGAACTTGATGGAGAAGGCCGCTGGAATTTTGGAAACTTTGCAGGAACTGCTCGGAAGTTCGCACCCTAAAGTCCGATACGCCGTCGCTACCATTCTAAAAAATCAAAGAAAGATATCAGAGCAAACCGCCACAGCTCTTGTGAAACTGATCAAGAATGATAACGACGAAATTAGAGAGATTGCGATTGAAGCGTTGAGCAAACACTCCGATTTATCTGAACAACCCGTTATAGCTCTTGTACAGCTCCTCGAAGATACCTCGAATTGGATTATCCGAAATAACGTCGCTCATATCCTAAATATCCAATCAAAATTGTCACAAAAAGCGACGGCTGGCCATTTGGCACTAAACCGCCAACCCGCTAAAACTTTAAAAATTAATAATATAATATAATATATAAATCGTATTTTTAAATAATCTATACTATATATTAAAATATATTATAAATATGGTATAATATAGGTATGAATGTGATTAGTGAGCTAAAATTTATTATGTTTTTTTAATTAAGCTATATTTTATTTTTTTTTTAAGCGTATTAATAAAGGCTATTATCTTTAATAATAAGGTTATTATTTCTTTTATCTTTTCCTTTATATTGTTATATCCTTAATTAGTTATTTTACTTTATTTTTATTAGATTATAACTTTTTAATTAGTTTAAAAGTATAGGAAATATCTTTTAAATAAGCCTTTAAAGTATTTTATATTCCCTTTATAATAATAATATTTATAATATTATTAATAATACCTTATTATAAGATTTATAATATATTATATGTATATAGTAGGTAATTATTTTATTTTAGTTATTTGAAATTATTGAAAAGTTATTATAATAGTTTTAGTTATTAGAAAAAAGCATACTTGTCCTTTTAATATTATTCTCTTTAATATGTGTATTTATATGAATATAAGTATATATTTTAATTTAATAATAATTATGGAATATTTTTTCTTATTATTATAATATATTTTTAAAGTTAAGCCTTATTGTTTAAGAAATATTCCTTTTAAAAGAAATAATATGGTTTACTTAGTAAGGTTAAGTTATCTTGTGTAAAGAAATTTAGGTTAACCAAATTTAAGTTAGCATATCCTTTTATTAAAAATTTTAGCTTTAATTATAAAAATATTATACTTAAGTTTTTAAAGATAAAATAAACTGTTAAGATATAAGTAATTTAGCTATTATAAATAAGTTATCTTATATTAATATATTTTTATATAGGTTAATTAATTATAATTAATTTTAATCATCTTTAATTACCCATCCCTTTTATCTTTATAAGATTATGTTTTTAATAATGTCCCTTTTAAGTTTATCCTTTATATTATTTTTATATAGTTAATGTGTTTTAATTTAAATTAAAAAATATTAAATAATTAATTACTTTTAATTAAAGATTTTAATATTAATTGTCTTATTTTTACAAATTATGATTTGTTAATAAGTCTTAATCTATCTTAATTAAAAAGGCTTAAAAAAGCTTTAAATGATTATAAGATTATTAAGATATTATTTATAAATTCTATTTATAAAATATTAATACTTTTAATTTATAATATGGATAATATTAAGTTTTAAAAATCTGGTAAAACTAGTATAATATAAATTAAAGTTAAAAAATATATAAATTTAATTACTAATTTAAAGTTTTATATTTATTATTTTAATTTTAATAATATATTCTTTAATAATAAGTTTTATAATATTTCGAATAATATTATTTAAATTATTAATAAAATTAAATACGAAGAAAATTATTTTCTATCGTTAGAAATATAGTTTAAATATATATAATTATTATTATCTAGTATAAAAGATAAGGGAATAAATATAAAAGATTAAATAGATTAAGGGATAGTTTTATTAGGATAAGAAAAGTATTTTAAGTAGGCATTTGATTTAAGGAAGAATCATATAACAAGGCCAAATTTAATTATAGTTTTAAAAAGGTTTATACCTAGTATTATATTTATAAAGATAAAAATAAAAGAAAGATTTAATTTTTACTTATTTAATATAGTGGAGAAGTTTATAAGTTCCTATTTTAAAAAATTTGATAATAGGCTTATTTATCATTAAATTATTCCTTTAAATTTATTAATAAAGGTAAAACTTCTTTACTTAAAGTCTGATATACTTTAAGATAATTTACTTATTTAGTTTAAAAAACTTTAATATTTTAAGATTATAAATAAGTTAGTTAAAGTTTATGTTATATTTAACTTTTTATTCCTTATGATTAAATATAAAAGTTTTAATATTAATACTTTTTAATCTTTAATAATTATTTAAAATTAGGTTATTATAAAATATATTATTTATTTTAATATTATTTGGAAATTTAACCAATATTTAAAAAAAAGGGGTAGTTTTATATTATTTACCATTATTACTTTTAATATTATATTAAATGGTATTAAAATATGGCTTTATATCTCCTAGCGAGATTAGGATTAAGAATATAAAAAATATTTTATTATTTACCTTATTAATATTTTTATATTATTAAAAAAAGATTAATATAGGGAGTTATGTATATATATTTTTAATATATTTTTATAGGTAAAGGAAAGAAAAAAAGATATGATGAATATTATGGTTAAACTATATTTCTTATTTATGATTATAATTATAGCGAATTTAAATAAAGAGCTTAATAAAGTAATAAATATAAATAATATATTAAAGGTAGGAAGTTTATTATTAAAATATATATTACGTTTAAAAAAAGTAATCTAAGATATATTATTACCTTATTAAAAGCCTTTAAAATAATTTATAAAATCTTTAAATAATACTTTTTATTTAAGGAGTGATAAAGTAAAGAACGGGTAAGTAAAAAGTAGTAAAGTAAAGAAGAGTAAGTTGATTTTAAGGAAGCAGTTAGCTATAAGATAAGGCTGTAAAAAAGGGTTATAATAGGTAAATCTTAAGGAAAGTTAATAAAATATAATGGCTTATAAGTCTTTAAGAGTTAGGTTTTTTTAGAATAATATTTTTAATAGGTAGATATTTGGTTATTAGGAGGATGGTGTTTTTATCCTTTATCGAATATTTTAATATGTAGTTATTTATTTTATTTATGTTTTAGTTATTTTTTTAAATTATAATACTTATTTTTTATTAAATAAGGTATATAATCTTGTTATAATATTAGCTTATATATTTTCATGTTTTAGGTAATATGTTTTTGCTTAAGAACTATAAAATAAATATTATAACTTAGTTAATAAAATATTTGCGTTAACTTGTTTTATTTAATTATTAAATTAAGGAATAATTAATATGTAAATAAATTATTTCTAATAAATAATGTTATAAACTATAGGAATCTTTATATTTTTTAAATTGGGATTTTATTTAAAAGCCTTGTTATAAATGTTAAGTGTATTATCTTTGTCCATACCTTAGCCTTGTTAATTAGAAGGGTATAATAGTAATAGGTAACCTTATTAATTATTATTTATGTTAGGTTTTAACGTTATAAAATGTTAATAGGGTATATTTAATAGTTTAAAGTGGATTAAAAACTTTAGTTAATTAGTATTTAATATTAAAATATTTGTATATTGGCTAATATATTTAGTCGTGTTAAACATTAAAAACTTAGTCACTTTATTAAATATATTTAATAAATTAATTATTATGTTAAAGGTTATAATTTAACGTTACTAATATAATAAGCTTATTAATATATCCTAGGATGTTTTTATAAGAGATTATAATTATTATAAGGCGTTTAATAGGTTAGTTAAGGCCTTTTAAAATCCTTTAAAATGTAGTGGCAAAGGTGATAAATCTATTAGGATATTTTAAGATTTATTTACCATAATATCAAATGGTAATAATATTTTTATATATAGTTATTTTTATTAAATAAAGTTGTGATAAAATAATATCGTAACTTATAAGATATATATATTTATATTAGGCGTGTGGCTTAATTGGTAATATAATTAATTAGATTATTATTAAATTATTTCTTTTTTTATAACTTTAGGATTATAAGACTTTGCTTAATTATTAAGCCCTTCCCTTATAAATATTTAAATAAAGTTAATTACCATTAGCTTATAAGTTTAAAAGCTTTATTACTTTATAATATAATATAAAATGCCACAATTTTAAACAATATTATCGTTAATTCCTAGTAAAATTAGCTTACTTTTTACTAGCCATCGTTATAAATACTAAAATACTAAGTTAAACCAATCTTTACAACTATGCAATTATAAGTTTATAAAAATTTAATATTAGTATTTATGATTATAAATTAAAATTGTAAAATAACTATCTTTATTTAAAAATTAAATTAAATATATAATTAACCCTATTTTTAATATTGCATTTTTATCCCTTATATATATTAGTAATATAATATTTTAATTAAGCATAGTATAGCTTAGGGTTTAGAAAAGGGTATATTAATGTTATATATTTTCTTAAATAGTTTAAAGGAATAATTGAAAATTAAAATCGAATAAATAATCCCCTTTATTAATTTTTTTAATTATATTATAATAAGCTATTAAATAATTTTATCATATTATTAATTATATATCTTCATATTGTTTAAGCATATTCGATTAAAAATATTTTTTAATTTTAGCATGATTTATATTTTTAAAAAAGAAAAATATTAAATAACCTTATATAAGGTAATTAAGCCATTAAATTAACGCGTTATTAAAGGTATTAGGAAATGTTTATAAATATAGGGGATATTTTGGATAATAAATGCTATATAAAAAGTTAAAGATTTTTAATAAAGTAGATAATATTTAAGGCTATTATAATAGAGAAAGTTTTAACCCTTATCCCTATAATTTATTAAAATATATTTCACTTTTAAGTATTTTCCTAATAGGTTATATAATATATGATAATTAATTTATTGTTAATAAATTTAAAATTATATTATAAGATTTAAAATACAATTAATAAAAAAAAAAGGGTAAATTAAAAGTGGTATATAAATACATTATATATTTGGGTATTTACTTATATATTAAAAAAAAAAAGGAATTAATTAAAAAGTAATATATTATTAATAATTAAGTTATAAAATTTCTATAATTATTTATAAGCTTACTTTAAATAATTTATAAAAAAAACAAAATAATTTAATATCTTATTTATTTCCTTAACATAATATTTCCTTAATTATTTAAGCTAATAAAAAAGTATTTAACCTTATAATATAAATAGCCATTAAAAGATATATTAATAAGTTAGCTTCCAATTTGGTTAAATTAGAGAAACCCAAAGCTAATAAGCTTTAAAATTAAGTTTAATATAACCTAGGCTATTATAAATTCTTTTATTTATTATACTACAATCATATATTATTAAATAAAAAGTATTACTATGCCATTAATATATATGAATTATTAAAAAAGGATAAAGATATATATTATAAATAAAAGATCAACCCTAATTAAAAAAATATATTTTAAAAAGCGATTAACTTAAATTTAAAGATATAAAATATCTTATTAAAGTATCCCAGGTAAATACACCAAATTTATATTAAAACAACCTATGATCACCCCCTAAGCTACTATATATACCAGCTCTTTTACAAACCTTACTAACTTTAAAGCTTGCTTATTATAAGTAAAAAAAAACGTAATAATATCCCATACTAAAAATATAATAAATAATATCGCAATATAATTAGTAAACTAAATCTTAGCTTTTTTATTTCAATCATATAACCATTTTTCAAATATATTAACCTAAAAAGATAATATAAAAATAAATATGTTAATTACATATAAGAAAAAAAGAATTTGTATACTTATAATGATAGCGCTTATAAGCAATATATAGGCATATTTATAACCTTAAAAAAGTTAAATTTAGTAAATTCTTTTAAAGGTTAACATATTTAAAATAAATTAGGTAATATTGCTTAAATTATCTAATAATAATGTATGAGATAAAAAGGTAGCCAAAATTATTTAAATTATTTATTATAATAAGAATAATTTTATAAGGGATAGAAAAAAGATTATAAGAAAATAAGAAAGGGAATAATTAAACTATTTATTTAAATAGTTTATTCCTCTTAAATCATATTTATATTTTAAAAACCATAACCTTATAACTTAAAACTCATATCCTTTACTTATATTATTTACTTATTCTTTTCTTAAATTAATAATATTAGGCTATATAACATAAAAACTTATTATTTGCTAATTTATAATAAGTTAAAGTATAAAAGTTTTTAAGGAATTTTATAATATAATCCTCATAAATAAATAACCATCATTTCCTATATATATAAAAGAAAAAAAGGAAAAAATATAAGAAATCTTTATAAATTTTTGTATAAATTATGTTAAAATGTTTAATTTTAAACTTCTTTTTCTATTAAGTAATGATTTTTTGGAAGCGGTTTTATTAATATATAATATAAGTTAAAAACTTTAATAGTATGCTTTAATTTAAAAAACTTAGCCATTTCCTAATTAATTATTTTTATAATTTTTTTATTTTAAATAATAATATTTAACTAGTTAAAATTATTATAAGTAAGTCCTAATCCTACCTTAGCTTTGGTTGTTACGAATAATATATCATATTTTTCTTAATAAATTTACCTAGATTTAATAGGTTTAGGATTATTATAAATATATAATGGCTTTTATAAGTTTAAAGGAAGTGGCTATTTAATTTAATCTAATTTTCTTAAGATATTCTTTACTTAATTTTTAAATGAAACCTTTTTTAAATAGGTAAGGTAAGGCTATATAATATTAAAAATAACTTTAAAAATATATATTTAAATTAATATATCACATTTATTAATCTAAATAAAAGTATTTATTAACCATAATAAGACATAATAAATATAAATAATAAGTAAAATATAAATATATCTTACCTTAGAAAAAGATAATAAAAATATTAATATTTATGTTGTGTAAATGATTATAAGCCAAATTAACAGCCTTTATATCATTGACATCAAATATAATATAATTTTAAAGGGATGATATATTATTTAAATGATTAGATTTAATAATAATATTCCTAATAATGAAAATATTTTTTTAATTAAAAACTTTATACATTTAATTTATTTTAATATATTAATTATAAAGAATTAATTCTTAATATTAGATAATAATTATATTAGTGTAAAGACTTAAAGGTGGCGTGGCGATGAAATTATTAAGGTAATATTAATATTAATTATAAAATGAGATTTTTTTAAATTAATTTCTAGTTGGAATATTTATAGGATTTGTCTTATATAGATTAACCTTTATAAATAAGTTTTTAAAAAAAGAAAAAGAAATATAATATTTTAATAAAATATAAGTTATAATATCTTAAAGTAAAGGAGTTAAATAATATATAAATTAAATATAAAAATATTTATATCCAAATAATATGGTATTATATTATTAAAAACTTTGTATTTTTAACTTATATATACACACATAAAAATGCCTTTTTATTTATTTATATAAGTATTATTGATTAAAGATATGCTTACATTTAAAGTTAAATCTTTATTTAAATATTTAAAAATGAAAAATGTATTTAATATTTTTCTATTTCTTATTATATTTAAATTATTAAAAACTATATTAAATTATTATTACATTTATTTTTTCATTTTCTTTTTTAATATTAACAATGGTTATTAAATATTACAATTATAATCTTTAGGTTAAAATCCTTAAAGGTATTATTTAGCCCTACCCATACCTTAAAAGTTAAAAAGGAGGTTAAAAAATTAAGGACTTAAACAAGCCAAAGTTAAATCCAAATTTAAATAAGGATAAAATTAATAAAAAATTTAAAGGCTTAATTAAAACTTAATATTTAAACTTAATAGCCTTTTAAATAAGGTAAATATAAAGCATTAACTTATTTAAACATATAATAAAGTAATTAATTTTATATATAAAACCTTTTTAATTATAATCTTTGATTTATTAAAATTATCTTAAGTTTTTTAAAGGAGTAAAAATTTTCTTTATACATATTAAAAAATAGGTATAATAGGAAATGATTAAGATATAAATGAATAATCTTTTATAAAATGAATATTATAAACTAAATGAAATAAAATTAATCTTAATAATAGGATTAGTTTTAAAGTAATAAGTTAGTTATCTTTATATTTATATAATTTATTAATAATTTTTATCCCTTTGCTCACATTAATACTATTTTTAAAATTATTAATAATAAAGTTATTTTAACTTTTTATTTCCCTTTTTAATGGTATTAAAAGAATATATTAACCTTATACTACCTCATTTTAAGGCTTAACTTATAGGCCCTTATTTAATTACCCCTTTTAAACCTTTTTAATAAAAATATGGGTAAGCATAAGTAATGACCTAAGTCTTATATAAGGCTAAATATTGTAAACATTATTAGTTTAATCTATTTAATAAAACAATTATTATATTTAAAGTTATAAATATAATTAAAAAAATTAATAAAGCTTATATTATAATTAGGGTAAAATAACCAAATTAAGGTACGACATATATAATATATTTAATTGTAATTAATATTTAAAATAATTAAATTATAACATATTATAAATGAGTATTAAAAAACTTTTAAATGGGTTAGTATATTCGAGTAAAGGTATATTATAATTATAATTGGAGCGGTTAATAAAAACTTTATCATAGCTAACTTAAGTATTTAAAGTAAATAGATTGGATTGATGTATTTTATAAATTAATTGGAATAATTTATAAAGATTTGTATTTAATATAAATAGGTTAATATTAAAATAGGTAGTTAATTTACTTAACTTATTAAGCCTTTTAGTATAATAGTGTTGATTAAAATCCACGATATTTTGTGGTGGAGTGAAATTAAATGGTATATTAAGGCTAGTAGTGTAATTGTACTAATATTGGCTTAGGGTTTAAAATGAAGCTATTTGTATTTACCTAAATTACTTATTTAATATTATTTATAACGTTTGGCTACTTTTTAAATTAGTTTAATAATTCTTTATTACTTATTTTATTAATCTAATTATCCTTAATATTAAGTGATGTATGCGGTAAAAATTAAACCCTTTTTTTTAATATAAGCTTTATAAATTTATTTTTTATTATTAGTATTAGTATTTTTAATATTTAAACTATGTTGTTAAGTTTAAAAATATTTCTCTTATGTGGTTTTAATAATTAAATAGCTTTTATAATATCGCCAAAAGATTTTAAGGTTAGTATTAATTAAGTTAAGTATTATCATTTAAGATATAAGTGGTAATAAGGTTAAAAAGGTTGGTATAAAAGTTGGTCGCGTTAAATTAATTATATAAGGTATATTAAATAATATATTATTAATTAAAAGTATTAAACCTAAGAAAAATGTTATTATTTAAATAATAATAAGGTGATATTTAATAATTGTTAATATTTTTAAAAGATAAATAAAATAAAGTGAATTTTAAATTATTTATTAAATTAGTATTAAATAAAAGATTAAAAGGGTTTAATCTTTTAAAATAAATATTAAGTATAAAAAGATTAGTTATAGAATATATTAAAAGATTTGTATCTTTAATTTTTTTATTTAAAAGAAAGAATTGATATTATTTTGGTTTATAAGTAAATATGTTTAAATGCGATAAGGCTATAAGGCTAATAAGGTTAAAAGATAACGATAAAAAGTCTTTTAACTTATAATAAATTTAATAAAATTAATATTAAAAATTTAAATGAATATTAAGATTTGTTTTATTATAAGCTTTATTTTAATATATGTATTAAAGGTTTAAGCTTTATTATAAAGAAATTAAATATGAATAATGTTATGAAAGATGTTTTTGTATTAAAAAAGTAGTAAAAAAAACTTACTTTTTAAGACTTTTATATTTAAGTATAATTTTATTACGAATATATATTAATATTAGATTTTATATATATTAATGGAATAAGAAAAGTTTAATAATTTTAATGATATTAGTTTTGTTTTTATAGCTATTTAAATATAAAAGTTATTCGCGAATATATGTTTAATTTAGGGTAAATTATTTGATTTTTTTTTACCTTAATAGTTTTATTATTAGTATTCCTAGTAAATTTATTAGTAAATATTAATAAAAATATTATTTACCTTATAATAGATTTAGAAAGTATTTATTAATATTTACTTATAATAACTTTAAATGAAATAGATTATATAATTTTTAAAGGCTAATAGAATAAAATTATAATAATGATAATTAATTTGGTAAATATAAGTTAACTTAATAATTAATTATAAAAAACTATTTAAATAGTTAAAATATAATAAAGAATATAAAGTTAAAATATATTAATTATATGTAATCTAATATTAGTATTATTCAAAGCTTATAATTAAATCTTTTCTTTAAAATTATTATTTATAAAAGATTATTTATTTTATACCTTATTACCCTATGGAAAGCCTATGATTGATTTATATTTTTAATGAGGTATATTAAAGCTTTAACTAAGTATTTACATAAGAAATGGATAAGATATCATATAAATCTTTTTCTTCTTATATTTGATAATTTATAAAAATACTTTATTATATCATCCTTATATTCTCATTTCTTATAAAATTATTTAAATATAGTTTAATAAACTTTAGGTATTTAAAATAGGCAAAGTAATAATATTACTTCGATATATAATACTATTTATATATTAATGAAGGGGTAATTGTTAAATGTTTTTTAAAACTATAAATTATAAAAATATTTTTATTTTAAAGGTTTAGGATTTATGTGATTATATATTCTAATTTATATAATAATATTAATAAGGTATAGTTTTATATTGGTATAAGGTTAACCTTATTATTATAAAAGATTATGATAAAATAGTATATTATTATTGCCTTAATGCTTTTAAAGTTTATATAATAGTAATTTATAATTAAATAGTTTTAAAGGTTTAATAAGAAGTTATTTTATTTTAATATAGAAATGAAACCTAATATAAATAAGATATATTATAACTTAGGCTAATATTTTTTAATAAAATAATTAAGATAATTAAAAATATAATATAATTTATTTTCTAAAAATTTTTAATAAAAAGGAAAAAGGGGGGAGGGGGAAAAGCAAGTAATGGCTATGCTTAGCTATTTAATTAGATATTAATAAATTATAATATATAATAAATGATTATATAAATTTATTTATATATTTAAATTTGTTTAGTTAATATTATTAAAGATTATATATAGAAAATAATAATTTTAAGTTATTTATATATTAGTATATTTAAAAGATTATGTTAAAATAATATAAGGAATAATAATTATTTATTTAAGTTATTAATTAAAATATATTTTAATTAATTCATATATATTATTATAAGTAATTTTAAATAATGTAGCCAATATATTTAATAATTTAATATTAGCCATATAAATGTTTAAATACACTTATATAAATTGATTTAAATGAATAATCCTTACTTTGCTTTATATTATAAGGTTATTATTATTAGGTAAAATAATAGGTTTATTTAATATTTGATTAGTTTTATACTTTTAAACAGTAATATAAGGTGTTTATTTTAATTAAGGGTTTAAAGTAATATTTATAGTAAGAATATAATTTTTAAATGGCAATAAACATTTATTATTAATATTTGGCGTTTTAATTAATAATATATCCTTTTTAAAGGTTATTAATGGATTATTTTATAAAGTATATAATTACTTTAAGTAGATTAGGTTTTAGCCTTACATCTTTTACAATATAAAGTTATATAAGGCCATATTATTTAAAAATAATAAATTAATAAAAATAATATTTATTATATTTATATCTTATCCTTTAACTTTAAATAAAAATGTTATAGTAATTTATAATAATAATTTAATAGGTTTATATATAATAGTATTAAATATAAATAGGATTTTTTTATTTATATTATAATTTTATTATTATATTAAAGATTTTAGCTACTTACTTATTAAAGACATTTATATTGATTTTTGAAAAAATATAATATTAATAAAAGGGAACTTATCATTAAAGTTAATATTGTTATTAACGCTAGTATTATCGTTAACATTAATATTATCATTAATGCCAATATTATTATTAATGCCAATATTATTATTAAAATTCACTTTAATATTTCCTAACATTGGTATAATAGGATGTTAAATGATTATACTATTCTCCTATACAATATTAAATTATAACCAAAAAAAAAATAGTATTAGGTAAGTATACCACTTTTACCTATTTTCCTAATGTTTTATTTAAAGCATAATTCTTTTATAAGAATTTTAACGTAAAATACTTTATTAAAATTTCCTAATATTATAATATAAAAGTTAAATAAGTTATTAATATATATGGTATTATTTAAGATTTAGGTAATAATAGGTTATAAAATTAAATATTATTGCTTAAATTTACAAGTTAGTAATTTACCCTAACTTATGGTATAAAGGCTAGGGAAAATAAGTTAATCTTTTTCACTAGTATAAAGGCTAGTAAGGATAAGCTAATTATTTTTATTAATAAAAAGGTTAAGGAGGATAAATCAATTATTTTTATTAGTGAAGAGGATAAAAAGGGTAAATTAATCTTTTTCATTAATGTAAAGGCTAGGGAGGATAAGCCAATTATTTTTACTAACGAAGAGGTTAAAGAGGATAAACCGATCTTCTTTATTAGTAAAGAGGTTAGGGAGGATAAACCAATTTTTTTTACTAGCAAAAAAGCTAGAAAAGATAAGCCAATTTTCTTTGCTAATAAAAAGGTTAAAAAAGGTAAGATTATTAATAATTTTAATAATATTAATAGGTTTATTTATAATAAACTATTAATTTTAATTCGATATATTATTATATAAGCTTTATATGCTTTATAAGTTATAATACTTTTCATTAAACTTTAAAATATTTTATTATTATAAAGGTTAATAATTATTAATTGATTATATAAATTAAGCTTAGTTATATTAATATTATTCTTAATCTTTTAAATATGTTAAATAAATTTATAAGATTGTATATTTTAAAAGGTATTTCATATATTATATAAACATTTTTTAATTATATAATTTATAAGCCAATTATGTAAAAGGGAATTAGTTAAAAGGATTTTAACTTAAATTTTAACTATTATATATACTTAAATTAGCTTAATATAAAAATAAATTTAAGTAGGTATATAATGTATATACTTAAATTGCCTTTTAACTGGTTTATATGTTTCCTTACCTATTTCACCTATAATGTAAAAATTACACGAAATAATACAAATGTTAAAAGATATTATATTATTAGTTTATTTAAATGATAGGAGATTTAAGGTTAATTTTTTAAAGTTTTTCTATTTTATATATTCGAATACTTTTAAAGTTTTTATACTTGTTGGATTTAGGTCTTTTAATAGGCTATTAGTTTTATATTAAGCTAGCTTAAATTTAACTTATTATTGTTCCTAGTTAAGGAAGTTTTCTTTTTAAATTAATATAATTATGTTTGGCTGTTTTATAATTAACTTATCATTTATGAAATTAATTAAGGGTTGGTAAAAGTGTTAAAGATTTTTTAAACTAAGGTTTAATGTATGTATGATAAATCCTTTGTAATCTTGTTATATTTGTTATATTTATTATGTTTGTTTACTTAACATCCTTTGCTATGCTTACTTGCTTAATATCCTTTGCTATATATCCATCTTTTATTAGTTTTAACGTATAAAATTAAACATAATAATTTAGGAAAATATTTTTAAATAAAATAAATATTACTTAGTATAATTGTTGGAATGTAAATAGATTTTTTTATATAATATTTTTAAATCATATTTATTATATTTTTTTAGAAGTATATAAATTATATTTTTTTAATATTTATTTATAATAATAAAATAAAACTTTATTTAAATAAATTATTAGGAAGTAAGGAAAGATAATATGTGTTAAATTGCTTAAATAAATAAGTATTAACTCCTTTATTTTATTTAGGATATAAGTAATCCCTTCCTTTTTAAATTTGATATTTATTATTTGTTAATTTAATAGGTTATATTAACCCTTATCTTTGGCTATTAACTTATAGCTTAATTTTACCTTCCTATCCCTTATTCCGCTTTTTAAAGCTTAAAATAATATTATATTCTTAGCTACTTTTATTTTAATAAATTATATGTCATATATAAAGTAATTATTTAAGGATAATTAAAGGTTAATATATATGTTTAATCCATTAAACTACCTATTTAAATATTTATATATATTAAATATAATCTATAACTAATTTAATCTTAAGTTAAATTTATAATTGAAATTAAAGTGTATTTATTATTATATTTGTAGTTAATTATAAAATGGAACTTCCCCTAGCTTTAAATTTTTCTAAATAACTTAATAAATCAATTATTATTAAATTAAACCTTTTAACCAATATGATTATACCTGGGACTTTAATTGTGTTATATTATTCGCCTTATTTACCGCTTATTTGGATTTGTGCCGATGGTTATATTCATTTAAATCTTTAAAGGCTTTCACGTTAAATATAATCTAAGTTATTAATTTTTAAACTATCCCGTTTATTTAATAAGTTTTTTTCGTAAAATGAGTAATAAATGTCTTTTTTATTAGATGTGATAATTAATAAAAATGCTTTATAAATTCCTTATTTAACTTAAATGTTAAAGTTATAATATTACGTAATGTATTAATAAAATTATCGTAAAAAATTTAGGAATAGAATAATCAAGCCTTAATTTCTTAAAAGGTATGTAATAATTATGGTTAAATATTAAAAAGCTCTTTTATAATAAGTTTAACATTTATATATTTTCTATAACGTTATAAAAGGTTAATCATTTCTATTATAATTTTACTAGCTTTATAATTAAACTTACTTAAATAAATTTAAAGCTTAGCTTAAGTAATAGTATTATTCATTTAGTATGCTCTTTTATTAAATAGATTATAAAGCTTATTACGTTTATAAAAAATATCTTTTAATTAATAAATCATGTATCCGATATAAAGCTTTATTTTATAATAAAAATTTTTTAAAAGATCTTAAGTTAAAATAATATATATAAAGATTTATTATTTAATTTTAAAGCTAAGGGTTAGGTTTAGTATAAAATCCATTATAATAGAATTTATAATAATATTAAAGCTATTTTAATAATTAGGATAGGATATATAAATAGTAGGAAAAAAAGGAGATTTTATATATAATTATTTATTTAAAACAATTTGATATTTAGGTTAAAAAAAAAGGAAGGTTTGATTTTAATATGATTAAAGTAAAAGGCTAATCGCCATTTAAATAAAAGTAAATAGGATTTTTGTTATTATAAAAGGTATAAATGTTAACCGTGGCTAAATATAAAGCAAATAAATATATGGCCTTAAGTAGAATATTAATTATTTAAATATTTATATATATGTTTCCATATAACTATATTTGCTTATATAAAGAGAATGATTTTTATAATAAAGGTTTTATTTATTTTTATAAATGGAAAAGGTTAGGTATTTATAAATATTACCAAAAGAATAAATACCTTTAATATAGGTATTATAAGGAGAGATTCTTAGATTTACCTAAGTGTTTAATTTAATAAATATATTAAGTAATATACTTCACTTTTAAAAGATATTATAATTAAAGGTTAAATATATTATAACTTAAAGTTATTATATTATAACTAGGAAATAACATAAATGCTTATAAAGTAAAGATTGCTTAATAATATTAAAATAATAGGCTTTTTTAATACCAAATTATTAACAAACTTTAAAAAAAATATAATTTTTAAACTTTGGTATATTTTTTTTAATAAGCCATATAAAGTTAATATTTACATAAGAATAAATAATATATTAACAATATTAAAGCGGAATTTTACGCCTTTTTTAAAGTAAGATTAAATATATTTAACATTATTTATCATTTTAAATAAAAGCAACTTAAAATTAACCTTAAATTGTAATCTATTAAACATTAGGCAATGGTTTAAAAATTATATTATTATAACTTTATAAAATATATTTTAAAGCTTTTAACACTTATTTAATATTATTTCTTTATAAAAGGCTTAAAAGATAATAAAATATTAACTAGATTATAATATTAGTATTAAATTAATATTTTATATACCCTTTTAATTTAAATTTGGGTAAAAAATAATATAAATAAAAGGATTTTAATTGATAAGAACCAAATTTTACTTATAAAATTATTGGAAAACTTTCTTAATAATTATTAATAATATTTGGATATATTAGGTAATTATGAAAAGGAATATATTTATAAACTTATTTATAAGAATATAAAGCTTCTTTTATTAAGGGTAATGATTTAAAAAGCATATTACTAACGTTATTAAAAAGTAATAAACTAACGAAGAGAAATTAAGCTTTTTATACAAAGAAAAAGAAAATTTATCATTCCTAGGCTAAATTATATATAATTTATAAATAGGTATTAAAAACTTTAATTCGCTAAATTTGAAATATACAACATAATTAATACATATTCTTATCGCATTATATAGTATAAAGTTTACCAATTTGCCTTTTTACTAATAAATATTTTAAAATAATTTTTTATTACTATAATTAAGTTAGGATTTTAGCTATGGCTTACCCGAATAGATTATAAAATTAAATTACCCCTTATAGCTTAAGTTTAATATAACCTGGTTAAGGTTATTAAACCAATAATAAAAATAGTATACCCGGATAATACCTAGTAAATATAAAGTTAAAGTAATTATATTTTAAATTTTCATATTTAAAAAACAAATAAGGGAAATAAGAAAATTAAGTAATGATGGCGGTAATTACGTAAGGAGGCGATAAACTATTAAATTATATATATTTTACATATATACTAAGGTTAATGGATTAATATTAACTTTAAATAAGTATATTTTAAAGATTTAAAGGCTTTTAGATGATTTTATAAAGAAAATATAGTTAATTAAGTTACTTTATATATTATTTATAAGGAAATTATATAATATAATGTTAAAGAATTTATAAAAGAATGAAATAATCATAAGATTAAATATTAATTAAATAATTTTTACTTAATTTTTAACTATATTAAAACTTTATAAAGAAATTATGGCGAGATTAATATTTAAAATTAAGGAGTAAATATATCAAATATTTTAAGGCTACTAATTAAGGCTTATAAGCTTTTAAATCCAATCTATCACTATGATTTTAATAGTTTTTTAACGTTAAAGATATAATAAATTTATGATAATTGGCTTGTAACACATTTACTTAAAGATCTTATAAAAAATCAAACCTATTAACTTTATTTTAACACTTATATAGCGTTAAAAGAATATTTAAAGAAATATTAAAATAAGAGGAGATAGCCTAAGCTAAGTTATAACGAACTATTGTGTGAGGGGGTAGTATAATATTATTAACAATTATAAACATTACAAGAATATTTGCCTAATATATTAGAAATAAAAAGGAGTAATAAAAGAGATGGAAATAAATATAGTGAATAATTAGATATTTTAATATATTATAATGATTAGCGAATATATAATTATATAAATCTAAGGTATATTAAACATTTAAGTAAATATTTATAAATATATTTTGCTAATATTATTAAAACTATTAAACGCGATATTATTACATAAAGTTTATTATATATAAGTAACTAATTAAATTATTTTATATTAGGTTAGCTTAAATATATTAATAAAAGTATAATTGCCTTTAATCACTTTAATTACCACATAAGTATAAATGTAAGATATTTATTAATTAAGGCTTTTAAATGAGGCTCTTATTTTCTTTAGTTTTTATCCCTTTTAATTCCTACCCTTTTTAATTCCTACCTCCTTTAATTTTTATTTACTTTAATTTTTAATTCATTTTTATTAAATCTTATTAATATTATTAGTCTTATTAATTAAATAATTGGGTAATTATTACTTATATAAATTTTAAAAAAAACCTTTTAATTTATTTAAATCTTAGTATTATTTATAAATTCCCTTTAATACTTTATTTCTATTATATTATATGATTATTTAATTAGATTTTATGGGTAAAAGGAGTTATTATATGCTTTAATATAAATTAAATAAAGAAATATAGGTTGATGTATTAAATAAAATAATTATATTAAAAAGATAGATTAATATTAATACCTTAAAAATAAAGCTTAAATTATTAAATTAGAACTTAAAATCTTAATCATTTATTTTATTATAATTACTTTTAAATCTTAAATTATAAATAAATATTTAAATATATAAGGTAGCCTTATATTATAAGTTAACCATTTATTAATGGTTAGAGATGTAATAGGTATTTAATTATTATTAATATTTTAATAAAGGTGGATTTAGGTTTTTTACCTTAGGTATATTATTATTTTTACTTAAATTTAACTATTTCGAAAAGAGGTATTATTAATATATAGCTTAAATCCGGCTATAAGATTAAAAGGGTAATTTGAATTTAAATATAAAAGATTATTAAAAAAGATATTAAATAATATATGTGTATTAATAATAAATATTATAATTAAAATTTTTAAATATACAAATCACTAAATTAACAGTAAAGAAAGTATGCGATTTAGTTAAGCTATAAGGTAATCCCTTAATTAAATAATAAAAAGAGAAAGTATATTATTAGTAAAGTTAAAAAAGTCTTTAAAATGTATATTAATAAGATTAAAAATAGATTTAAAAAAGGTGCTATAATTGTATAAGATATATTAGCTAATAATAATAAATTACATATGTAAAAGCGTTATAATGTTATTAATAAGAATTAAAAATGTTTTAATATTAATAAATAAATGCTTAAAAAAGTATAACTTATTTAACCTTTTAAAGCTTATTATATTATTATTATGCTAGCGTTATATAACTATTATAACTTTAAAGATGTTATATATACTTATATAGAAAATATTTCCTTTATCAAATTTACTTAGAAATATAGTATATATACCTTATATATGGTGAGTATATACTATGTATTATATCATCAATTTTCAGGGTTTTGGCGGGTTGGCGGTTTCTGTGGAATGGCCCACCGTAAAAGCTTATAATATTCTGGAGACATTACTTCAAAACGCAGATGCGAGTATCCAACTCTTGGCCGCTAAAGCCCTAGGATCAGAATTTGACTCACCTAACCAAACATTCATTGATCTCATGCCATCTCTAGAAAATACGAATTTAAACATTCGGTTTCTCGCTGCTGAGGCCCTTCAAAAGACATCGGACTTACCGAAACAAAGTATCACTACTCTTATAAGACATCTTGAAGCTGAAGATGAAACATTGCGATGGCTTGCATTCCAAATATTGAGGATTCAATCGAATTTGGAGGAAAAAGATATCATGAACCTTGTAAAACTGCTCGAAAATGCGGATATGGAGATTCAGGCCGACGTCGTCGAACTCTTAAATAAACAACCAGACTTAACACAACCAGCTATCTCAAGTCTTTTAGGACTTATTAAAAACCAAAACCAAAACTGGGATACCCGTAGAAGCGCCGCTCGAATTTTAGGAGAACAGTCAAAATTGTCTGAGACTGCCATATTAGCTCTTGTAGCGGCGCTCGGAAACCTAGATGATATAGGGGTTGGATTTACTATTGCTAGGGTTTTAGAAAATCAATCTAACTTGCCGAAGAAAGCCATCATTGATCTTAAGGCACTTCTCAAAGATCAGAGATATTACATCCAGTCCGCCGCCTATGTAGCGTTAGGCAGCCGATCGAACTTGCCGGGGGAATTACCAAACGAAACCATCATGGCTCTTACAAAGCTGCTTACAACCCAGGGCATACACCAAATCAAATAGTTATTTGATTTGATTGACGATTGATTTGATTTGATTTGATCAAACAGAAAAAATCCGAGTCTTGGCTAAATCAAAGTATGGTTCGGTAATTGATTTGAGTGGGTATTAATCTTAATGAGGCTATTCAGACCTATCCAATAGGTCTTAACGTGGTGTTGGTACTGTCGATCGAAGCTCTCGTGTGGTATCGAGCCATGGTTACTAAGATCTTAGCTGAATTTGCTCCTGACGATCCGTATGTGGCCGGTTGCTATATGTCTATTTACTTTATCCATATAACTATATAGCATATCGATAAATTCCTACTTATCTTTAGGTCTTATTACCTAGCCGAGCTGTGGCGACTGATATTCGAAGCGACGGCGAGGTTGACGATATATAACCCCTGTAATAACTGTGGAGCACTCTGACTAAGCTCAAATCAAACTGCGAATATCGTCAAATCAATCGCATTCGGTAGATATTTGATTTGATTTGATATAAATCAAATATAAGGCGATATTTGATTTGATTTGATTTGGTGTATGCCCTGTTACAACCAAGGACGTTGACGTTCAATGTGGTGCCCGCAAAGCCCTAGAATTGCAATCAAAGTTGCCGAAGGAGGCCGCCCTAGCACTCGTGACAAAGCTCCAAGTCGTTGAGTGGTATAGTACAGACGTCGACTATATCTTGCAAAGTCAATCGAGCTTACCAGAAGACGTCATCAAAGCTCTTATACGACTGCTTGATAACAAGAACGACTACACCCAATATAGAGCCATTCGAATATTAGGAGGGCAATCTCAAATATCTAGGGATACCGCCGAAGCTTTCGTAGAGATGCTCAGAGGTGCGGACCGAAGTACTCGATATAGGGCCTCTGAAACCATAGGAGGTCAGCCAATATTCCTCGAAAAGGTCCTCGGGGTTTTGACGTCTACTCCTCTTCATTCCGAAACTATGAAGTATCTTTATGGAAGCCTCATATGTCGTAGTTTCCGTGAACAAGTTTGCTTGCATATCAATGAGGACTCAAGCTTACTTATCAACCAGCCAAATGGATCACTAATAGCCTATATAATCGATGATGATTCACACGAGCGACTTTCATACGAACAGCTTTCACGCGAAGTTCTGAAGTGGAAAGAATTTTGGGGCGTCCCTTAACACGAGCTATGATAATGGACCGGGCCGTCTTCTACTATTCCTCCCCGTGGCACTTATAAGGTGGAAAGGGACTCTAAGCAATCGCACTTGGTCGTTTCCATGTTCATTGGTCGTGGTTCAGCTCGGATCGAATCCATACGGGAGAGTGTTGTTACGTTCGTAATTGGCCAACAATTCGACTGTTAAAAATCTGGCATGTTGCGCGACGGGGAATATGTGCCCCTTGGGAAGGATACATGCTCTTACTTTTGACGTGTTTCATTTGGCATATATTTAGGTAAGTCTGTGGCATCTCGGGCGTATCGTTTTAACCATAATAATTAACAAAGATCTTCTAGCACTCAAGCGACTCTAAGAGACTGGGCCTCAGTCTCATGCCAACTATGCTTTGCTCGCTCATTAGCAACACCATCTACCGGATTATAGCCGGGCATGTTCCGTTTATCAGCTCCATTTTGCTTCAGTACGCTCTCCAATGGAGAGGCATGATCAACCCAGCCTAGGTTTGGCACGCATACGTCATATCCCAAACGGCGTTGAGCTTTTAAGGGGTATGACCGGACCAAGTCGTGGTCCAGGTATAGGGCAAAGTTTTCTTCCTATGGAATGTGTCAAAACTTAAATCTCATGAACCTGCGGGTCGCAAACATTATCCGCAAGAGATAGTCACATACCTGTCGAAGATGCGCCTTCTGCATGAACAACGCATACACTAGTCTTTTTTCATTTTCCGTGGTATTTGCACCAGCGCCATGGTAGCAACTTGAGAGCATGAAGAAAGCATCACCAGAATCAAGCTCCGCATCAACAACTTTTGACGGATCGGGTTGGGAATCAGCTGCCGTCAAGTGGCTCCCTGGTATAACCTTAGTAGCGCCGTTCGCAACCGTAGTCCGGGTGCCAGCTACGAAGAAACTGATTGAAACATCTCGGCCGAACTCATATTCGTCGGCCTTGATAGCTGGAAACGAGTTGTACCAGATGGAATCATCGCGATGTAGGTCCTGGGCGTGCATCCCTGGCCCGACTTCAAAAATTGAAGACATGGCAACGATAGGAACTTCCTCCGTTTCGAATTTCTTGGAAGCACCTAGCCAGGAGGTGTGCCGAATCGTCAGGAACTTGTCCATGACGCCCAAATAAAGCTTGTCGGAAAGGATCTTCTTAGTCAATTCAGGGGCATATTGGGGGAGACGTGCGAGTCGTTTGGTGGGGTCTTCTGGGCTGCTATACTGAGCCGCATCAAGAACAGGGCGTACAGCAGCTTCAGCGACGGCAATCTCTTCGGCATTTAGGAACCCTTTGACTCGGGCACAGCCAGACTGCTTAATAGCCTCAATTATCCCCTCAAGGTTGTCGATATCCCAGTCAAAGGATTTGATAGGAAACTCTTGGCCAGTGAGTTTGAGGACATTATTCGTTGCCGGTGGGGCGTGTATAGTGAAGGACATCGACATATTGATGGTTACGTAGAAGAATGATATTTTCAGATAGTCCAAAGAGAGAAGCACGGGTTTCGCCTGGTCGTTTGAACTCAAATCTTGTTCGAGTACTAGGTAAAGAGAAGTCAGAGCTTTAATATTGGATTCAAGGGACACTCTCCTGTGTCCTTCATACACAAATTCACGTACGTAAGTAAGAGAAGGTATATCGAAAATAAACTAGCCTTGAAGAGGTGGACTTAGAACATCGTAACTACGGTCAGGGGTAAGCAGGGGTGCTTATCTCCACCTACATAATTGTCCGACTTGATCGGACAATTATCACCATACTAAATGCATAGTCCTACAGTAGATACCGGGGACTGCTCCACCCTATCGGATCATCGGGGCCACGGGGAACTTCCGTTAGGCTGGTTAGAGAATCAACCGGATGGATTGACCTTCGGACAAGTATCACACACGGAATAACGGAACACCAGGAAACAAAATGACCGAGTGAAATGATAAAATATAGTCTAATTATCTGTCATAGGATAATATATCCACTGAGAAGGGGATCGACTGATTTCTAGCAAAAAGTCACACGTTATTATGATGTTCTCCTGGTTTACTTGGAGCGGTATCGCCAGCGATCAGGGGCTAATGGTCATAAGTCAGATTCTCATTCTGGGGCTCCTCGTTATCTATCTCTGCTATAATCGTTTTAGATGCCATCTCAACACTGTCCCTGGACCTTTCATCAACTCGGTATCGTCGCTACCCAGGATATGGTCTGTCTGGAAAGGAAGCTCGCATTTAGACGATCTCGAGTTGCACAGAAAGTACGGCAAAATCGTTCGGCTATCACCGACCGTAGTGTCTGTCTGCGACCTGACCCTTTTCGAAACAATATATGGAATTTCCAGCCAATTCTACAAGGGAGGATTCTATGAGGCCTGCCGCTTTTATGATGAATGGGGTTTGATTCCAGATCCTCTGGTCCTGGGTGACAAGGTCATGCATACACGAATGAAGCGCAACGCCGCGAACGCGTATTCTCTGCAGTCTCTCATTCAAATCGAGCCCCTGGTGGATGAGGTTATGATGGATCTTCTCAATCACCTTGATGAGTTTCATGTTACCCGAGAGAGGTCCTGTGACTTGGGCGAGTACATGCTATATTTTGCCATGGTACATTTCCTACGACTTTCTTTTCATCTTCATCTTGGACGACACTATGGATACACCTGATAGTTGAGCATCACTAACGTCTTCAGGATGCCATCTTCACGATTACATTTGGTAAAAACTTAGACTTCGTAAGAAAAGGTGATACGAAGGGGCTGTGCGAACAGGTGCGCAAGGGGTTGCCGTATATTGCATGGGTAAGTAGTCCTCATTACGTGCTCATGTAGGCCGTACTGAACTATTTGGAATGGTTTGTCCAACTAACGCGCCTCTTTTCGTTCCGATCTATAGATTGGCCAAATTCCTTGGGCACATCGATTTCTTCTCGGAAACCCCCTGGTGACGAGGTTTTTCGAAGGCCCTTCAGACTCTCTCGCCGGGGAAATCATGGCGATGGCCATAGACCAGCGTGTGGCAGCCGAGAAGAATATTAGTGAAAACGATGATCCCTCAGCTCCGTGTACTTTCTTAATGAGGTTATTAAGAAACCAGGCCAAGAACCCTGAATCGCTTACTGACCGTGAGATCAACGCGCACACCTTCGGAAATATCCTTGCTGGTGTGTACCCTCTAATTATCTCTAAGCCTAATCGTGGTAGACATACTAAAATATTAATTCATAGGAGGCGACACGACTTCCACGGCGGTGAAAGCAATCTTGTACTACCTTATCCGGAACCCTACATCCATGAACCGACTGGTTTCCGAGCTTCGCAAAGCAGGTCTGGATGGCAAGGGACCAGTTGTTCGATACAGCGAAGCGTCGAAACTACCATATCTATCCGCTGTCATACGTGAAGGCATGCGGTTACACCCCTCCGTTGGAATGATCTTGCCACGTGGGATACCGCCAGGCGGTGCCACTCTGATAGATGAAGAGGGAAAGAAATTCTTCATAAGCGCTGGCGCCGAAATTGGATTTAACCCATGGATTATGCAGAGAGACCCCGATATATTCCCGGAGCCCGATGTGTTCAAACCGGAGCGGTGGATTAACGCCGATCCTAACCACCTCGTACGCATGAATAGGGCCTGGATTGCCTTCGGGGCCGGTAGACACTCGTGTTCGGGACAACACATATCCATGTTGGAGATTACCAAATTGATTCCAAGTCTTGTTTTGAGATATGATATGAAGTGGGAAGATGATACGCCTGATATCGTCGTGGAGAATTATTTTTTCACCGTGCAGCGTGGGCTGAAAGTGAAGTTGAGCGCGAGAAAAATGCGAGAGTGACGTTTCTCGGGATGCAGAGACTGCCAGGGCTTTGGAAACTATGTAAAACTCGATGAGCGAGCGAATGCGTACCTGTATTTACTACACAAGTGCTTGATCAACAGCCATATCATGCATAACATCTTGCCATCGTACACGCCGACAGAGACTCTTGCCAGCTATTAAATCATCTCGACGACGCCATACCACCCCGAGAACTTCCAACGCTAGGATGCCGTGGTTGACAGATAGTAGCGTTAGGCTTTCTAGTCGCCGTTTAATAAATGCTCTCTGATCCAAATTATCTATCTCGGCACCGATAACGACTAAAGCCCAGCCTAGAAACATCCCAGGGCCGTCTGTGTCTGGTATTATGGGAAGAATGCGTAAACTTTCTGATACCGCTTCATCAACGAGAGGACTAGGTCCGCTAGTCGAAAGCGGGTCATGTATGATTCGGTGTGTATATATGTGTAGGGCATATCTAAGAATTTCTGCCGAACAACGCACGGACTCGTCAAGACTGAAGGTATCAAATGGATTGGCCGGGACTAAAGACTCGGAGGTGGAAGCTAGCGTCCCTGGTCTACCCAGTAGACTCAAAGACAGATGAGTGTGAGAAAGAATCTGGGTACTCTTGATCCTCGATTGTAACTCCTCGGCACGATTGAATATTGATACCATCTGATCCTGGTCTGACAACGCCCTGGCGACCATAAAATCGTCTTCAAGCCGACCTGCTTCTACCTATGGACGATCTATTAGAATGCAACTCCCAGGGTTATGATGTGGGGCTTACAATCAATTGTGGAAGAGCCACATATCCGCCGAAGACGACCTCAATAGCGTTCTGGCTCCCCGACAGCGGGAGAAGTCTCTCGAGGAGCAGATAGCTTCGCCGGCGCCACTCTCCTTTAGTATGCAGGACTGCCTGACAAGTTATCATTGAGATGAATGTAGTTAGGAATGGATCAACATCTGCGAAGTCATCGCGACTTTGAAACCAGGCCGAAATCGCTTTGAAATGCTGTTTCCACCTTTCTGTGCCTTCGCATAGCTATAATTTCTAGTGAGAAAATGTGAAAAGGGGTAAAAAGGGGGAGGGAAATGGGGGTTTGGAGCTCGGGCCCTACCTCATACACTAAAAGAGCCAAGAGAACCATCAGTGTGATTTCACTTCTCAGCAGATCAGGCCTCTCGAATCGGCACTGTAGCAGCTGTAGGGATCTTCGGAGGTAGACATGCGATTGAGATGTGTCTTTTTGTTGTAAGCGCGATAGATGTGCTTCGGATGTTGCCAAGAGAGCATTTTGGAGCGCCGGCTCATTTAGGCCAATGCACACGAGTCTCCTCCACCCATTTCCATCGTAGTCAACGGCTAGAGAAATTCTAGAAAAGTTTCCTATGGATCAGATTGGCTTTAGAATGCTAGACTGGCCTTATATATCATTTCAACTACTCACTGAGGTAGTGCTGTAGTAGGCGATTCTCGTCCGGAGGGAGACCGAGCGAAGATACGGCCGTATAAAGAACTAGATTTGTAGGTGAGTTAACTGGGTAAGGCGGGCTAGTCTGGATTATGAGGTATTCCTTACCGGGCTGCACTTTTATAGGCTGCCTCAAGGAGTTGAGTGATGGAGGCCATTTTAGTCTAGCGTGGTAGCCTTCGCATACTCTCCCATTAGCAACGCAAGTCTTACAGGCTGCTCTCATACGTTAGGTTAGTCTGTTTTACTCTTTATAGTATATTTATTAAGGTAGGTAACTATCTCTTTCTACAATAGGATTATAACGTACCTGGCAATGTCTTGTCACACGATACGTAGCTAAGCTCCTCATTTGCTCTGTCGACACAAGTCCAGCATGCCCCCGCGGCGTTTGGTACCTCTAAATCGGGGAGGGGCCTAGACATTGTGGGCCTACGGATGACCTACAGTGGAATCTCTTTTATCCTTCCATATATTCTGGTATGAGCATTTGAAATATCTCGCAATAACTTATTGATTGGATGTTTGGTAAAATGGATGATTAGAAATCGTGAAAAAGTCACTGCAGACTGTCGCAGGCAGTAATTACCAACTTATCTGTCACTTTCTACATACCTTATCTAATCTATCGAGAATCCACGGTTGGAATCCACGGGTAACTACCGGATCGTCAATGGGGTCTTTAGGTGGGGCTTTAATAAGCTTGCCTACAGTGTCTTTAGGGACCTAACGTTGGGTGACAGGTACCTAGGTAAGTTTTGCGGCCAAGCTCTACTCCATTTCATGCTGCCCGCGCCCCCATTGAGAGACTTTCTCTACCCTTATCTTAGAACTAATTCTTAACGCGCGGGACACTGAAGTACCTAAGCATCTAGGTAGATAGAGCAGATAGAGTCATTTACGAGCACGATTGGCTTGACCGCGGCTTGAAAAAGAAATACGCATAGAGTGGACGTAAAGATCTCTTCTACGGTACGGTATGTGTAACGCGCTCGGCAGTAGCGGATCAACGAAGACTGTACGTACAGTACGTAGACTTGACAAAATATCGCCGTTTTTCATTACCTACCTATGAAGAAGTTAGTAATCCAAGTTAGAATTCTAAAAGAAATAGGATAAGATGCAGGCATAAAATATGAGAGACACCGTGCAGGTGAAGAAACCATCGCATAACAGTCTTATCCTACCTCTACCTACCATTCCATGCTTAGAACCCGACAATGTGAATTCGGGGACGGGTTACAAGAGTTCCGATCCGCCAATGTCTGAAGTATGGAGATGCAGGTGCGACCTCCGCGCTCCCGCAACTCCCGCAGCTCCCGTCCGGTCCTTCCGTTCATTAAGGGCTCTCGGAGTATTTTGTTTGTTAGGGGTCGCGATAGTGGGGTAGGTACCAGGGGTACCAGGGTGTATTTGTTATCATATCAGCGTGTAAAAGTTGACCAATTAGAAAAAACACCGAAAGTTATCCACCCCGGACCAGGTGATAATATTCCGCCAACGCGCTAATAAACATAATTTCTTAAATTTATAATACTTAAGCTTACTTATATTATATTTATAATAAGGTTATTATAAATATATATAAATAACTTTAATATTATTAAATATATATAATTAAAATTTAAATATTTTAAAAAAATTAATTAAAGTAATTTTAATAATATAAATTTTATTTTAATATATTATTTTTTAAATATAAAAATTAAATAAAAAGTTAAATAATAATTAAAGCCTTATATTATATAAAGTAAAAATTATTATAATAATTATTAAAAGTTTTAAAAAAGTTAATTTATTATATTAATATTTATTAATTAATAATATTATTAAAAAAAATATAATAAAATAAAACTTATATTATTAAAATTACCTTAATTAATTTATTTAAAAAATATATTATTTAATTAATTATATTTTATATTATTAATATTATTATTATTATTTTATAACTTTTTAAAAAAAAGCTTAATTAATTAATAATAATATTTTATTATAATTAATTATAAGTAATATATAATATTAATTATTAAATAATTATTTATTAAATAAGTAATAATTATTTTCTTATAAATTAAACTTTTAAAAATAATATTTATACTTTTTATTAAGTAATATTAAACGGGCTATATAATATTAAAAAGTTTACCGCGTTATATACTTACCGCTTTTTATTATTAAAATGTTATTTAGGTTCGAATTTAAATAATTTCGTAAGTATTAGTTATAACGTTATATAATTTAAATAAAAAGATAAATATTTTAATTATATATATTTTAAATTAAGTTATATTATAGTGCGATATTTATAATTAAAATTATTTAGGGTTAAAGTTAAAAGGTTTTTAAAAAAGCTTATGTAATACTTTTATTAGTTATTTTTTAGTAATAAAGCTTTTATAAAGCTTTTAAGGCTTTTATATAATAGTTTTAAGCCTTATAAAAATGCTAAGCTAGTGCTATATAATCTTTTTTAAAAATCTTTTAATTTTAAACTTAAATAATTTTAGTTATAAATATTATATAAGGATATAATTTAAATTAATTTATATATATTTAAGTTACTTATTTTTCTATTTAAATTATATAACGTTACGATTATTATTCGTGAAATTATTTAACTATAAAGCTAAAGATTTGCTTTTTAATTTTACTTATAGCCTAGCGTAAATTCGAGTACTATATAACCCGTTTAATATTGCTCTTTTTATTTAATAATAATAATAATAATATATTTAAATATTTTTATAAAATTATAAATAAATTTAACGTTTTATTTTTTATACTTAGTTTATAAAAATAAGAAATTATATTAAAATATTATTAAATATTTCAAATAAAATATTAAAGTTATATTATTAATTTTTAATAAATTATATTTTATTATTAAGAATTAAATAAAGTTTATTTAACTTTATAATTATTAAAAATAAATTAATTAACTTCTTATATTTATTAATATTTATAAAGATTAAAATAATAATTATATTTTAATAAATATTATTATAATTAATATTTAATATATTAATTTTATATAAATACTTATTTTTATTATTATTATAATAATATTTAATATAAATATTATTTAAATAATTTAATATAATAATATAATATTAAAATATATTTTTATTTATCTTATAATTTTTATAAATATATTTTAAAAATAAAATAATATTAATTATTATTATATATATAGTTATAATATATTAGAAAAATTTCCATAATTAAAAAAATTAATAAGAAATTATTTTTATAATTAAAAATAAATAAAGATATAAGTTTAATTTTTTAATAATAATATACTTAATATTAATATTACTTTTTTAATAAAAAAATTTATTTAATTTTAAATTATAATTTTTATTAATATTTCTTTTTAAATATACTTATATATATAATAAAAATACTTATATATTTAAATTATTAATTATTAAAATAATAATATTAGTTATATATATCTTTTTAACTTTAATTAAAATTTAATTTATATATTTAATAAGGTTTATATTATTTATCATTATATTTAGTTTATTTTTAATTTTTTTATAAAAAGAAATATTAATAAATAATTAAAATTTAGTTAAAAAGTAATCCTTTTTAATAAAATTTTAATTAAAAATTTTTATTTAACTTTAATTAAAGCTTAAACTATTATTTATAAGCTTAAAGATTATTAAATTAATATTAAAAAAATTAAAAACTTTATTATCTTACTTAATAAAATTAATTTTTTATTTTTAAAATATAATATTAGAAATAATTTTTTAATTAATATTAAGCTTAATTTAATTTAATCTTTTTAAATAAATTATATAAGGCTTTAATATAATAAATCTTTTAAAAATTAAATCTATAATAAATATTAATTAATAAATAGAAATAAATAATAAATATTAATAAATAAATAAATATTATATAAAAATAAAGTTTAAAAAAAAATATATATATTTTAAAAGTAAATATTAATATATATTTTAATTTTTAATTAATTTTATAAATGTAATGTTACACAATTATTATAATGTTAAATCTTTTAATTAATTAAACGGTATAAATTATTAAGAAAAAAAAAGCGTAGCTTTTAATTAGCGGTGTGCTTTAAATACGTATAAAACTACCCACTAGGTCACGTGCTTCGCACGTGACCCGGCATTTTAAAACTGTAACATATAAATATAATTATTATTAATTTTCTAAATATTATATAAATCTTTATTTAATATAATATATATATTATTCTTAAAAATAATTAAAATTAATAAAATAATAAATTATATATAAATATATATTAAAATATAATTAATTATTAAATATTAATAAAAAATTAAAAAATATTTTATTAAATATAAAATATTATATTTTTTAATTATAATTTAAATAAAAAGTTTATAAATTAAATATTTTTATTATTATTAATAAGTAAATATAATATATAAATATTAAATAAAATAAAAAGATAAATATAAAAATATAAATTTAATATATTTATATATATATTAATTAATAATAATAAAAGTTAAGAAAAAAAAATAATAATAAAAAATATATTTTATTTAATTTATAATATTAAACTTATATATATATTTTAATTATTATTTAAATAAATATTTAATATTTTATTATTATTTAAATTATTAATAATTAATATTTTAATATTTATATCATTTTTTTTCTTTATATATTTAATCCTTTTTTCTTTTTAACTTAAATTTCCTAATTATTATTATTATTATTTTTACTCCGTGTGCTTATATATATATATAATTACTTTAAAGTAAGTGTTTATTTTATAAAGGTGTATAATGTTATTATTTAATAAATCTTTAGGTAAGAATTATGTTTTATTAAAGAAAACTTACTTCGTTTTAATGTTTTTTTACCCATATTATATGATTATATTATTTACTATTTTTTTAATTTAAAAGCTTACCTTTTTAATAAGAATAAATATAAAAAGATAAAAAAAAATAAAATTATTATTATTAATAAAAGCTTTAAACCTTTATATACTTGTAAAATATTAAGGGCTTATAATTATATCATATTAAAACGTTATTAGTATATTATTAATTTAATGATTATTTATTTAAATAGCTTTATTTACCTTTTAAAACTAACCCCCTTTTTATTAAAATTTTTAATTAAAGCTATTATTTAATTAATTAATAATATTATTTTAATAGTGTTTAAGGGTTATTAAACTTTTATTATTTAATTTTAAATATATAATGATTATTTATTTTTATAAATAATTATAAATAACTTTTTTCTTTTAATATTTTGTTATTTTTTTTTCTATGATTTTTTAACTTAAAACCTTTAAATCATTTTTAATACATTTTTACCATAACTAATAATTATATTATTATTCCCTAAAAGGATAAAGTAACTCCTTATATTTCATATATAGCTTATAATTAATTTATTTATAATATATATAAACTTAAAATAAAATATAAGATTATTTTTAATTATATTTTTAATTAAGCTTCCTTAATTATTTATAATTATTATGTTTATATAAGGTACTTTTATAATAATATATATGATCTTTAATTTATTCGATAGTATTTTAAAGGTATTGTTAATTTTACTTTTACTTAATTTGTATTTAATATAAGAGGTAATATCTTTACCCTTATATTTTTTTTAAAATAAATAAAGCTTTTATTTACTTTAATCCTTTTTATCAAAGGTAAGGAATAAGCTTATTATATAAATAACTGGTATTAATATTTACGTAAGTATTAAAATATTATTATATTAATTATAAATTATTTATTTTTTAGCTTTACTTATATTAAATTAACTTATTATATAACCTTTTATCCTTATATAATGGATAAAGTGGTTAATTTAATTTTATATATATAATAGGTATAAAGTTAATAATATTATTTTTTATATTTATATTTATAAAGTAATTATTTTAATATAAATATTTTAATATTATATTAATAGTTGCTTATTAATTTGTTATAAATTATATATAATAAAATTATTTATTATAAAGCTTTAAAGTATTAATTATTACTTAGGGATAAGGGGTATTAATATTGGGAATTAATAAAAATTTAGTTTTATATAAAAATAAAGTAAGCTATTTTTAATAAGTTAAGAAATATAAAAGGGGTTATATTTATAATTAACTTTTTTTATTTTTTTAATAAGGAATATTAGGTTAAGATTAAGGATTAAGGTTGTAATTATTATTATTATTATTATTATTATTATTATTATTATTAGTATTATTATTATTATTAGTGTTATTTATATTTGAATTTTTATTTTATTATGGTTTAATTATTATAGCTATAAATTTATTTAATTTTATTTATTATTAATGGTATAATAGTATTTTATTATTTCCTTATTTAATCTTTTATATTATTTTTATTATTGTTAATAAAAGTGTTATTTTATATATTAATAATAGTTTTTTTTTTAAAAAATTATTTAATAATAATTTTCGTTTTATTTAGGTTTGTTAAAACTTTTTTATAATTTTTTTATATAATTAATACCTTAGGTTTTAATTATTAGTAAAGCATTTGTTTTATATAAGTGTATTATTAATATTTTATAATTATATAATATACTATTTTTTTTCTTTTATATTTATATTTAAGTATAATAATATTAAATATTTTCTTATTAAATAAAAATATTTTAAGCCTTATCTTTTTTATATATATTTATATTAAAGTTACTATTTTATACTTATATAGTTTATAATATTATTTTTTAATTTTTATTCCTTTTAAGGTAGTTATTAATATAGGTATAATTTAATAATTTCCTATTCCTATATATATTTTCTTTTATTTTTTTATTAATATATCCTTTAAATAATTACCATTAATTAACCATTTTATTAATTAAAAACTTTTTACTTTATTATTATAATTAAAATAAATTATTGGTAATTTATTCTTAGCTTATTTATAATAGTTCCTTTTATTATAACTAGGCTTTTTTAACTATATAATTATCTTTTTTCTTATTTCTTTTATTACCTTATTAAAATTATTAAGTTAAGCTTTAAGCTTAAACTTAACTACTTATATATTTAAATATAAGTTAATAAATAGGTATTTTATTTCATTCTTAAGTTATATTATAGGTATAGCCTTATATATATTATTTATTTCTTTTAAGTATATTATTTATATAATGCATAGTTTATTTACAATCTTTTTAACTTTATTTATCCTATTAGTTATATATTAAGTTGTTATTTTATAAGCTATAATATTTTATATGATTTTAATATAGATTTTTTTAGCTTATAAAATATTATAGCCTTATATATTAACCATTAGTTTTAAAAAAGTGTATTATTATCTTTTTATTTTAGTTTTAATGGCTTTAAAATGCTTTTACTATTATAGCTTTTTATTAAACTATATTTTTAAAAAGTAGGTGTTTTTAAAGGTTTTATAATAATATTTTTAATTATTATCTTTTATTTCTTAAAAGAGTAAGCTTTTATAAAATATATTAACTTATTTTTATATAATATAAAGGTTATCTTATAATAAATTACCTAATCCTTATAAATTTTATAAGCTTCCTTTAATTTTTTATAATTTTCTTTGGTATTTTTTAAAGTTATTAAAAAATTAATATCATTTATAAAACTTACCATTAAAATACCTTTTTATTTTAACTTTTTATATAATATAATAATATAAAAAATAAATAATATTAATAAAAATAAAAAACCTTATAACATTTTATTAATAATTTAATAATTCTTTATTATTTTATTATTAAAGCTTAACTACACTTTTCTTTTTATTATAAAACTTTTAATTTAATTTATAACCTATTATAAAAACCCTTTTTATTTTAATATATGGCATATTTTATATAAGATAATATTATTAAATGCTTTAAAAATATTTAACTAAAAGAGCAAAACTATAATATTATATCTTTATATAAAATATATTCTTTTTATTATCATTTAAATTATTACTTCCATTAATTTATATACTTTATTTCCCATTTAACCCTTAAATAATAAATATTTTACCTTTATTATAATAATTATTTATATAATTATAATTTTCTTAATTAATTTTCTTATAATACTTAAAAAAAATAATTAACCTATATATCTTTAAGAAAATCTTTTCTTTTACTAATTTCCTAAATTTAGGTAATATTATTATTAAAACTTTTTAAAAAACTTTTAAATAATAACTAAACATAAAACTTTATATAATAATAATAATTAGGATATAATATATTAACTTTTTATAAGCTTTAATAAACCCTATTAATAATTTATTCTTATTAAAGGCTTTTTAAGCTTTAATATTTTTAATTATTTCCTTTATTTATTTTTATTCTATTATTTTTAATATATTAAAAGCTTTACTTTATAAATATTCTTTTAATTCTTTAATTAAAATATTTAATAAATTAACTTAAGAGTAAAGAAAAAAATACTCTAATAATAATATACATTTATCTTAATAATCTTATATTTATAACTTTTCTTAAAGGCTTTTCTTTAATATAAATAATTAATTATCTTACTATAATTATTAACTTTTTAACCTTACTTACCTTTTTAAAGCCTATAATTTCTTATTATTATTTAAAACCTTTATTAAAATCCTTTTAAAATAATTCCTTTTTATCTTAAAAATAATTCCTTTAAAAACCTTATTACTTTATTTTAACTAATCCTATAACTTATTTATATATTAAATTATTCATTTTTACTTTAACCTAATTATTTACTTCCTAACTACTTTTACCTTTATATTTTATTATTATATTATCCTTATATAAAATATTTTCTATTTTAAAATTATTACTATTACTTTTTTTTAAAATTTTATTACCAAATATTATATATATTTATCTATTTTAATTAATATATTAAAACCTTTTAAAATAACCAACTTCTTATTTTCTATAATTATTATATTTTTATTTAATTCCTTTTAAACTTTACTATTAAAGTTTTTATGCTTAATTATTAATTTACCCTTAAAATATATAATAATCTTTTAAGCTATATAATTAAATCCTCCTTAACTTAATACTTTAAGTTATATATTATATACCTTTTTATTTACTTATATTAAATTAAATATAAAATCTTTTTAATTTTATTATTTTTTAATAATAATATCCTTAAATATTATAAAAATAAGCTATTAACATAATATAAATATAAATAACTCCTTTAAATTTCTAATTATTTATTCTTTATTATCCTATAATAAATAATATATATTAAAATCATTTACCACTATATTTTATCCTATATTTCTCTTATTTAATAAGGTAAAGATTAAGTTTTATTTCATAATACCTTATAGCTTAATATATATTAATTAAATTATAAACTTTTTTTTAATAATTTATAAACTAATTATTATCTAATTATATCTTACCTTATCTTATTAATTATTCCTATTAATCTTTTTATTTATATATAAAATTACTTTTCTTATTTTTCCTTATATTATATAATAATTTTTTATTTAAAAATAATAAGATATATTATTAATAAAATAAAATTTTTAAACCACTATTAATTTACTATTATACTAATTTTTTAATACTTATAATATAATTATTTTTATATCTATTATATTTTAATATATTATTTTAATTTTATTTATTATATATTTTTAAAGTTATAAAGATCTTTTATATTTTAAAATTTTTCTATAATTAATTTTAAACCTACTTTTTAACTTATAATAATAATTAATAAACTTTTAAAAAACATATATATTAAGGATAATTTATCTATTATTTAAGCTTTATTCCTTAACTTATATAATCTTTTTCTTTATAAAATATTTAATTATATTTTCATAAAATTATCCACCCTTAAATTAAATATAATATATTCTTATCCTATCCTTAAAGATTATAATCCTTAAAATATAAATTACTTTATAATAAATATTATATTAATTATATTCCTCTTTTTAAATTAATAAGATTTATATATATAAACTTTTTTAACTTTTTTTTAACTTTTTAAATTATTTTATACTTAACTTCTTATACTATATACTTCCTATTATAATTATAATATTAAAGTATTCCTTAATAACTATAATTACTTCCTTTATAAGCTAATCCTAAATATCTATTATACTTAATTTATTCCTTATAATACTTAATTATATATTTAAATCTATAATATTTAAAATATTATTTGGTTTTAACTTCTTTAAAAAAAAACTTATATTAAAAGATTTTTATTTTCTAAATTAATTTATTAATATATAACTATTAAGCCATAAATAAATTATTAACTTATAAGATAAAGGTAATATATTTTATTTTAGATTTTTATAATATATTAACTTAATCCCTTTTATTATAACTATATTATACATTTTAATTTTTTTAAAAAACTTTGTAAACATTATATATATATTTTATAACTTATTTACTTTAAAACTTTTAATTATTATTATAAATAACCATCCTATATTTATTACTTATATTTTAAAAACTTATTATACCCATTCCTATTTTTCCTTATATATAATAATATTAGATTTAAATATAAACATTATATCCCCACTTTATAACCTCTTTATAGTTATAACTTCCTTACTTCTAATTAACTTATTTACTATTATTATTATTTCTTTAACACTTTTTCTAACTAACTTTTCATTTAATTAAACCCTTTTAATTATTAATTCTTTAAATCTTCTTATAAAAATAACTACCATTAAAATTTATTAATTAAAATTTTTAATAATTATATTTACCTAAATCTATATAATTAAAATAATATTAATTTATTTTTAAATTATTAATAATATATTTATTTATTTATTCATTACTACTTAAATTAAATTAACTTTTATTATTATAATTAACTTTTTTACCTCCTTTAAATTTCCTAATTTAATATATTATTACTTTCCCATTATATTACTATTTATAAACTTATAAGTCATTCTTAAAATTTCTTCTTATATTTTTTTTATTTCGTTTTTATTTTTTTCTTTTACCATTCCTATTAATCTATTAAATAATACTTTAATTATATTAATTTCATTTTAATTATATTATTACTTCCTTTTATTTTTATTTTTATTTTTATTATTATTATTTTTTAAAATATATTATTAATCTATATACATCTTAAGAAAAATACATATATCTTCCATTACCATCTTTTAGGCAACACTTTATATAAATATTTAAGCGATAATATAAGCATATAACACTTTTATTTTTAATATTATTTAATATAATTAAAATATTAATACCTTTTTACTTAAGTTAGGTTATTTAAGTTAAAGAAATCTAATAAATTTTATTTAATTAATCATATGTTAATTTCCTTATTAAAGTTAAAAAATTTTTTCTAATAAATTTTATTTAATTAATTATATGTTAATTTCCTTATTAAAGTTAAAAAATTTTACTTAAATTTCCTAAAAATTTATTAAATCTTTTATAATATTATATCCTTATTTATTTATTATATATTATTTATTTTTAACTATTTTTAAAAATAAATTACCTTTAAAAATAAACTAGCCTTAAAATTAAGCTATCTTTAAAAATAAACTATTTTTAAAAATAAGCTATCTTTAAAGATAAATTATTCTTAAAGATAAGTTAGCCTTAAAATTAAGTTATTTTTAAAGATAAACTATCTTTAAAAATAAGCTATCTTTAAAATTAAATTATCCTTAAAAATAAACTATTTTTAAAAATAAACCATCCTTAAAAATAAACTATCTTTAAAAATAAGTTAGCTTTAAAATTAAATTATTCCTAAAAATAAGCTATCCTTAAAAATAAATTATCTTTAAATTTAAATTATCTTTATATTATTAATAAAAATAACTTTATATCCTTTTTAAAATATATACTTTATATTTATATTTTTTATTTAATAAAATATTTATAAAAAATATATAAAATATAAATATAAGAATATAAATAATTAATATATTAAATAAAGATTTATAACTTTTTATTATAATTATTATTTTTATTAATATTAAAATATATTACTTTTTAAAATTTAAAAATAAGATAATACTTTTTTTATTTTCTTTAAAAATTATTTACCTTTTTCTTTTATATTATCCTTTATAATAATATATTACTTATATAATTAATTATATTTTTAAATAACTTTTATAAATAATAGAAAAAATCTTTTTTATTTTTAATTATATTTATTAATAAAAAGCTAAATTTATTAGTAATTATTTTCTTAATTTAAATATAAAAAAGTTAATATAATTTTAATTAATAATTTTTTAAAATTATTTAAATATATTTTCTTTTATTAATTATAAACTTATTTTTTTATTCTTTATAAAAGAATATTAGGGAATTTATAAATTAAAGAAAATATAAAATTATAATAAAAATATATTTTAATTATATTTTTAAATAATATTAATCTATTTATTTATATCTGAATAAATAAAGATCTTTTAAAATTTAAAGTAATAAATAAGATTTTATTAAACCTTATATATAAATTTAAAGTTAATTTTATTTAATATTAATATATTTTTTTTAATATATATTTAATAATATTTTGAAAATATTAGGTTAAGAATTTAAGATTATATTATTAAATAAATAAATACCTTTAAAATTATAATTATATTAATATTAAATATTAAAATAATAATAATAAGGTAATAATTCACCTTAAATATTTTAATTAATAATATTAATATTTATATAAAACTTTTATATTTTATATTAAAATAAATATAATAATATTATTAAATATTTATTTTAATTAATTATTTATTATAATTACTTAATAAATTTATAAAATATAAGAAAAAAAAACTTACTTATATACTTATATTTAACCTTAAAATCTATTTATAAATATTAAACCTTTTAATAATATCTAATCCTAAATATTAAAATAGAAAAAGGGAAAAAGAATAACTAATATTTATATCCTTATTTAATCTATTAATTATAAAGAATTCCTTATATATTAAATCTTTTAATAATATTTAAAAATATTAACTATTAAAATAAGAAAAAATAACTAATACCTATATTTTTATTTAAACTATTAATTATAAGATTTTCTATTTTTATTAATATATTATATAAAATTAGTTAATAAAATTAAATATAATATTTAAATTATATTTAATAAATTTAAAAATAAAAATAAATAATATCTTAAAAACCTTTAAATTAATATTTATATTTATATAATTACTTATATTATTAATAATAAATATAAATAAATCTAATAAAAATTTTCCTTAACTTTTTAAACTTAAATTAATAAAAATATAACAATAAATAAATATATAAGATAATAATCTTTACTTATGCTTCCTATTATAAAAATTAACCAAATTATAATAATAAATATATTTTAACATATATTTAACATTATTATCTTTAAATTTATTATTATTAATAATATTATATAAACTTTTATACTTTTTTAACTAATTATAAAATATATTTATAAACTCCTAATATCCTAAACTAATATTATATTTAATATTTTATTAATAATTATTTATATCCTTACTTATAACCTTATTTATATCCTTATATATATTTTATAAAAGCTATTATAAAATAATAAAATATTATTTAACTTAAAATATTTAATATTTTTTTTAAACTTAGCTATATTATAATTTATCTATAATAATTCTATCTCCTTAATTAATATTTCCTCTCCCTTATCTTTTATATTATCATTTATATTAATAATAATACAAATAAAAAATATATTATTCTTAAAATTAAAGACAAATATATATATAATAATAAAAAGAAATTAAATAAAACAACTAAAAATAAATTTATAAAAAACCCCATAAAATATATTAAATTTATAATTTTAATAACGCTATATTAATTTAAAAATATAAATCTTATTATTCATTAATAATATTAAAATAAAAATAAATAAGTTATAATAATTAATTTTTAATATAAGTTTAAAAAATAAAATAAATATACCTATATTATAAAGCTTATAAATATCTTTTCACAAAAAGATATAATTATAATATTTTATAAAAAAAGCTAACTTTAAATATTTTATAAAATAATATATATTCTTATTAACTTAATATATAATTATATTAAAAATTACTTTAACTTAATTAAAATAATTAATTTTTTTAATAAAAATATATTTATATAATAATTAATAATATATAAAAATTTAATCTAAAAATTTTATTTATAGCTTAAATATCTTTTAAAAGAATATTTAATTTTTAAAATTTATAATAATAAAATATTTATATTTTTTATTATCTATTATAATAATTATTATTAAACAAAAATAAAAATAAAAATATATACACTTATATTTATAAAAAAAACTAATATATAAAAATATAACTTCTTTAATAAAATATTACCTATCCAAAAGATATTATCCAAAAATATTTTAAAAAATTTAATAAATATAAAATCTTTACCTTTAAATAAATAAGGACTAATATACTTTTTATCCCCCTTATTATTTAATTAATAATCCTCATTAAAAAGATAAAATAAATAACCTTTATTAATATATTAATAATTTTTAATAATAATATAAAGAATATAATATACTAATAAATATTAAACACTACTATTAGATTTCGCAACTATAAAAATAACCAAAATAAAATCATTAAATAAAATTAAATAATACACATTAAATTATAAAATATTAATTTATAAACATCCTATAATAAATAACTTCCTTTTATATATATTTATTAAAGCTTAAAATAAAATTAAATAATTAATTAAGCTTAAATAAATAATTCTAATTAAATTTAAAAAATTATTTAAAAATTAAACTAAACTATTAAATAAAAACCCCATAAATTAATTATTAAAAGTTATAACATATCAACTTTTTATATATACCAAATTAATAAATAATTAAATATAAAAAGATTAATAAATAAGAGAAAAGAAATATCTTAAAAAATATATATAATATATTAAGAAAAAAAAGAATTAAAATAAAAAAAGATAATATTTCCTTTCATAATAATATTAATAATAAATAATAAATAATAAGATAATAAAGGAATAAAAAAGTTAAAAAGAATAATAAAATTAGAATTCAAAAAAAAGCAATAAAACTATTAATAAAAAAATAAAAAATAGTTAATAAAAACTATCACAATTCTATTAATAAATAATCTAATAATTTAAAGGTTTAAAAAATAAAACCATGCCTTAATTAAATTATTTTTAATAATTAATTCATTTCTTCTTATTATCAAATATAACACCTATATTAATATTATTTAAAGCTAATTATATTATATTTTTTAAAAGGTTAAATATTTAATTAAAACTAATAATAATATTATTTTCATATTAACATTAAATATATAATATAAAATAAAGTAATATTATTAAAAATAATTTATTATTAAGATTAAAATAATATATCTTTTATAATTTATTAAAATATTAAATATTATTAATATATAAATTATTTATAATATTTTATATTATATTAATTTATATAATATTAATATTTTATTTTTTATAAGATTATATTTATATATATAATTAAGTTTAAAATAATTATATAAATAATTAATATATTTAATTATATAACTAATTTAGTAAGTTATATTATAACTAAAAAAAAAGATATTTATATATAAATCTTATTTAAATATATTAACCTTATTTTTAATTTTTAATATAATATTTTTTCTAAATATAAAATAATAAAAAATTAATTATATTTATTATATATAAAGTTTTAGCTTTTTAATAATTATTTTTTTATATATATTAATTAAGATTTAATTATATTAAATAATTAAAGCTTTTAATTTATCTTATATTAATTATATTAAAAAGAATAAAAATTATTAGCTTATAATATATATATATAAATATTAAAATCCTAATTTTATACTTATATATTATATTTAATATATAAAATCCTTTTATTTTTATTATTCTATTATAAATTATTATATATCAAATTTAATATATAATATATTCAAATATACTAATCATATAATCAAATTAATTAATTATATAAATTATATAAATATAAAATTTAATATATATATATATATATATACATATATAAATTAAACTATCCCACTTTTTTAATTTATATTACCTAATTAAAAAAAACATCCTTACATTTTTAAAAATATAAATAATTTTATTTACTTATATATACCTTACCTAAATAATTTAAAAAACTTATAAATATTATATTTATAAATTATTTATTATAATCTTTAATAACCTTATTATATCTTTAATTTAATTAATTATATAAACTTTTAAATAAAAATAACCTAAATTTACTTTTATTATTTTAATATTTTTTATAAATATAATTTCATTTATTATTATAAAGCTTAAAAATATATAAATAATAAAAAAAAGGCCAAAAATTAAATTTCTATACTTAAAAAAGATAAAATATCTTAAAAATTAAATTTAATTATTAATATAATTTATAATAAATCTAAGCTACTTTTAAATAATATAAACATTTATATTAAACTAATTTATATATAAATCTCCATTAAATATTAATTCTCTTTAAGCAATTTCCATCTCTTTTTTAACCTTTTATATATAATTATAATACCACTTTATACCACCATAAAATAATTTATTATAAGCTAATTTTAAACCTTTATCTTCATTCTTATAATCTTTTAAATAATTTCTTAAAATAATATATTCATTTTTATATAATTATATTAAATCTTATATATTTAATAAATTTTTTATTAATTATTTATTATAAACTCTTTTTATTTTTAATAATAAAAAATTATTAAAATTATAATAAATTAATAACTCTTTTAATATATAAACTAATTATTATAAATTTAGATTTTATATTAAGCTTTACCTATAATTCTTTATATTTAAATTTAATAAATTAAATATATTTAATTATATTAAATCAATATAATTAACTATAATATCCTTATTATATAATTAAAACTAAATCCTATATTAATTTTACTTTATAATAAAATTAATAATCTCTTATTATATTATATTTTTATAAAAAAATATATATAACTACTTAATTAAATATTCTATTCTTATTAAAATTACTTAAATTTATTAGCCCTTAGAAAAAGTCCTATTATTATTAGTTATAACCTAATCTCTTCTTTTTAAAAAAGGATCAAAAAAATAAACTTACAATCTAATATATATTAATAAATAATATTAATTATAACTATTACTACTTTATCTTATTATTTACTTTTTTTATCTTATACTTATATAAATTTAAAAAATAATATCCTTATATTTAAAAAATCTCTATATCATTTAAATTTATAATAATAATTAATAACTTTAAATATATAATAAATTAATATTATATTTAGGCCATAAATAAGGTTTTAACTTTATAATTTATTTTAATATATTAAGATTAAAAATCTAATTTAATAATAATTTAAAAAAACCAATATAATATATTAATAAATAAATAATTAAACCTATTAATATTATATTATAAGATTTTATAAAAATATATATTAATAATTATATAAATTTTAAATCTAATAAAATATAATTTATAATAATTATTTATATATTATATAAAATTTAGCCCTAATATTTTATATTATATTCATTTCTTTACTTTAACTTATAATTTAAGATTAATATATTATTATATAGCTTAAAAATAATATAAATAATATACCTTATATATTATTATTTATAAAATAAAGATTTATAAAACTTTATAAACCTATCTTTATAATAAATCTTATCCTATATACTTAAGATTATTTAATATTTATATATATATATTAAAAAATTCATCTAATTTAATTATTATTTTATATTATTTATTTAAATTAATTATCATCTTTTTTATATTATTCTTAAATTAAATCTAAATAAGAAAAAAATATATTAACTTAATACCTTATAAATATTAAAGTTAATTTAAAATCTTAATATTATAAAGCCTTAAAAAAAATAAATATTATATAAAATTTATAAATTCATTAATATAAAATATTAAATTAAACCAAATCTTTCTTTATATTTTTAATTTATACTTTAATATTTAATATATTAACTTAATTTTAAATTATTCTTTTCTTAAATATTTAATTATTAAATTATAAAATAACCTAACCTTAAATAATTATTAAATTTTAAACTAAATAATATTAATATTATATTTATTTTTAAAAAGTTCCTATTTTATTAAATATTATTAAAGAAATCATTTACTAATTATAATATTATATTTAATTTAAAGCCTTTAAATAATAATATATTAAAAGACTTAATCTTTTATATATTATTAATTAATTAATTCTTTATATAATTTAAAATCTATATATATTAACAATATAATAACTATAATAAATAATTAAAATAATATAAATATTAATTAAAAACCTAAACTTATATAATTTTAATTATATATAAAAAAATAAATAATCCTAATTTTTATAACTTTTTAATATTACCTTTTTTTAAATTTTATATTAAATATACTTAATTAAAATTATAAACTTAAGTAATAATTACTTAACAATATTATTACCTATTCTAATATTTTTAATATACTTATATAATAGATAATTTTACACCTAACACCATTAATATAAATAAAAAGAAGGAAATTTTAAATTAAATAAAAGAATTAAAAATAACTAAATATATATAAGTAATTATAAATAAACTAATTTAAAATTTAACAATTTTAAAATTATACTTATATAACTTTATTAATAATATTTTTAACTTATAAATAAAAATTAATATATTTATAAAATAAATAAAATATAAATATAAAATAATAGGTTAATCCTATTAAATAACCTTTTATAAACTTTATATTTATTAAATATTTTTATTAATTATTTATTAATTATAGGATTTATTTTCTATTAATAATAATTTAAATAAGGTTATAACTTTTAAATATTTTCCTAATTTTAATTAAAAATTAATATTATTATAATTAAAAGAAAAATAATTTATAATTTAAAAAAATATTATTAAATAATTATTAAAAAAAGTATTAAAAGATATATTAAAAAAAGCATTAAGAGGAATACCCAAAGATATATTAAAAAAAACATTAAAATAAATAATTGGGAAAGAAATTTAATAATAAGCAAAATAGAAATATTTTATATAATAAAGAAATAAAATATTTAAAATAATTTACTTTTTATCCCTTTTAAAATTATTTTCAAAAGAAAAATCTATTTTTATATTATATTATAAATTAGATTTAAATTTATATAAATATATATAATATAATTAATTTAATATAATATATTATTTTTATAATATATATAATATAAATTATTTTTTAATTATATTATATATAACTTTATTAATTTTAACTAAATAGGTTTATTAACTAATTTTATATATTAAATATTTAATAATTAAGATTTATATTAATTAATCTTTTACTTATTAATATTAATTTAAATATATTATAAAATATTATAACTTATAAAATTAATAAATAATCATTAAAATTAATATAATATAATTAAGTAAAAGCATATATAATAATAATTAAATATATAATAATATTAAATTAAATAAAAAAATAAATATTAACTTATTTTAATTTATATTAAGGATAAATAATCCAAACCTCTTTTTTAAAAATAAAATTATATTTATCATATCCTTTAATTTTTTACCCTTTTAATTAAATTTAAATATTATATTAACTATATTAATTTTTATTTTTAATATAACTTATTTAAAATATTTAAAAAATATTATATACATATTACTTAAATAATATAATTAAATAATAATTTTATTATCTACCTTATTATTCCTTTATTATTAATATTATAAATTAATATAAAGAAAAAGAATAGTAAATAATATTTATTAATAAAACTATTTTATCTTTAAATATATTTTCTAATCCTAATCCTACTAATATAAAATAATATATAAAATAAATAAATTAATTAATTATATTATTTATTAATTTATTTATTATTTATTATAATTTAATAATATTTTAAAATTTATTTATATATATATCCTTTATTACTTTTATTAATAAAAAAATATTAACTTTAAACTAAAACTATATTTTTATAATTTTACCTTATTTTAACTAATAAGAAATATATTAAATATAATATATATCAATATTTTATAAAATTTTAATAAAAGCTATAAAAATATTAAAATAAAATTAAAAAAGTTTAAATAGGTTAATACTTAAAAGAATTAATAAAATTAAACTAGCCTTAAATTAAATTATAATATTATTTAATTATATCTTAAATAGATTTTTTATTAATATTATATAATTAATAAAGATTTAAATAAAAAAATATTTAAGTTAAAAATAAAGAAAAAATATAATAAATCTAATTTAATTTTTATTTAATTTTACCTTACTTAAAACTTAATATTAATATTATTTTTACTTTAGCTTATACTTAAATTAAAATATTAAATAATAAGCCTTAACTTTTATTAATATACTTATTTTAAATTATTTATAATTAGTTTAATAATAATTTTTATATAATATATTAAAAGATAAAATCTATAATATTTTATAATTATATTTTTAAGTTTAAATTTAAAAATAAGGATTAATCTTTATAAATTAATTAACTAAAAGATTATAAAATAATAATAATAAAGGATATATTTATAAAAAATAATATATTTTAAAAACTAAAAAAAGATAACTAATATTTTAATACATATTATATTTTTATAATTATATATTATAAATAAATTAACCCTTTTATTTTATAAGATTAACTAATAAATTTATATAAAGCTTTATAAAATAAAAATCTTAATAATAACCTTTCCTTTTATAAAACCTTTTAATTTTAAGTAATTTTAATTATAAAAGAATAATTAAAATAAATAAATAAATAACCTTATTTTAACTAATATAATATTAACTAACTAATGTTACTATTATAATCCTTAAGCTTTAATATTTAAATTTTATTAAAAGACTTTATTATTTTATTATAAATTAAAGAAAGCTTAAATAATAACACTTTATCTTAATAAAACATAATAATAAATATAGCTTTTTAATTTCTTTATTTACCTTTTCTATTTTTATTTATTATTTAAATTATTATTAATTTTAAATTAAAGCTTATTATTATTAATTTAATTAAGGATAAAAACTTTAATACTAATTTTTTACTATTATTATTAAAATATTATTTTTTTAAAAATTAAATAAATAATTTCTTAAAATAAAATAAGATTAACTATTACATAGTTATTATAATGTCGGATCTCCTAATTAATTAAACGGTATAAATTATTAAAAAAAAAAGAACGTAGCTCCTAATTAACGGTGTGCTTTAAATACGTATAAAGCTGCCCACTAGGTCACGTGCTTCGCACGTGACCCGGCATCTCGAAACTATAACATTAACTTTAATTAAAAATAATTAATCTTTTAATAAAAAGATTAAGCTAAATTTAATATAAACTTATTATAACTAAATAATATTTAATTATTAACTTTTTAATTAAAAAAACCTAACTTTTTTTATAATAATAAAAACTTTACTAAATCATTTATAATTATAAAATAAAGTTTAATTATAACAAATATTATATATATTTTTTTAAATATATAATATAATATATTTATTATAAATATAAAAATACTAAATATATAAAATAATTTAATTAATTTAAATAAAGGAAAAAAGGTTTATTTATTTATTAAAATTAATCCTAAACTTATTAATAATAATTATCTTTTAATAATTAATAATTTAATCCTTAAATTATTAATTATTTAATATATCTTATTTTATTATATAATTATTAAAAAATAAAAGATTAATAAAGCATTAATTAAATCTAATAATTTATTTAATAAAAATAACATTAAAATTTATAAATATAATATTTATTATAAGCTATTATAACTTAATATAAGATATTAAAAAGGAATTAATATTTAAATAAAAAAAGATATTATAATTTTAAATTATAATTATATTTTAATAAAAATAATAAAAAAGTATAAAATTAATTATTATATTATAAATAAAAATAAAATAAAATAAAGGATATAGATTTTATTAAATTAGAATTTTTAACCTTATATTATTAAACTTTATAATAATTATATAAGTATATTCCTTTTTTTCTCTTAATTTTATAATTATAAAAGTTATATTTATTAATAAATTATAAATTTAAATTAACTATAAATATTAAATAAATAAGATTTATTATATATATAATAAAATATAATTAATTATATAGCTTATTATAAATAAAATTAATTCTAAATTAATTAATAATATTTAAGTTTAAATATAAGAATAATTTTATAAAATATACTATATAACCTAATATTATATAACTATATCCTAATAGTAAGATTATAAAAACTATTAATTATTAAATTAATAATAGATTTATTAAAGTTTAAAAAAGTTAAAAAAAAATTATTAAAGGTTATAAAAAAATTATATTTTTATTTTGATTTTTAAAAAAATAATTAAATTATTTTTATTAACCTTTATTAATATTTATATAAATATTACCTTTAAAAGTTTATTTTATAAGAAAATAATTATTATTTAATAATAATTATTATTATATATTATATTTAAGGATTAATAATTAATATTAATTATTATAAAGATATAATATTAGCTTTTAAATAATTATTTATTAAATAATAATTATTTTTTTATAAATTAAATTTTTAAAAGT